>CAUYTI010076692.1:0-47208 GCA_963575145.1 Galago senegalensis | reverse complement strand
CAACACCCAGCTTTTTTTTTGTTGTTGCAGTTTGGCAGGGGCTGGGTTGGAACCTGCCACCCTTGGTATATGGGACTGACCTCTTACTCACTGAGCCATAGGTGCTGCCCTTTTTTTTTTTTTTTTTTTTGAGACAAAGCCACAAGCTATCTCCCTGGGTAGAAACTCCTGGGCTTAAGCAGTTCTCTTGCCTCAGCCTCCCGAGTAGCTGGGACTACAGACTCCCACCACAATGCCCGGCTATTTTTTGATTGTAGTTGTCATCAGTTGGCAGGCCTGGGCTGGATTCGAACCCAATAGCTTTGATGTATGTCGCTGCCACCAAGCCCCATTTGTGCCTTTAAATCAAGCTCTCGAACTATAAAAAATGTGTATTATATTCCTTACAGTATTAATTATACATTAATTGGCTTCTATCAAATGGAGAACAATCTGGAGACCAGACAGAAAAAGTCTAGTTACAAACTTGGATTTATTTGGAAACCTCTGACCCCCTAAAGGAATTTTCCTATGAACTTCTAATAGTATGCTCATTATTGATTTTCATATTCCTTTTGGGGGTGGGGGGGACAGTGTCCCCAGGTCTGTTTTTCCCAAACACTGTTGAAACAAGAGACAGATCTGTGGGACTGCCAACTAATGTTCACTCTCAGTAGATGGAGCGCCCAACCTACTCTTCATTTTCATAGACCTATCACACAAAGAGAAGCAGAGTGTAAAAAGAATGATGCAGGCATAACTTTATACAAATTTTAGTATTTACCTATGAAGAGCGAGAACATCATTTCCTTTCTGTTACCTCTGAAAATAAGAAAAAAGGTCCATAACTCTTATCTTTTCATGATGAAAGCAAAGATATTAAAAGTTTAGTCTGCTTGGGTGTTTTTTTCCCCCTGTGAGGGCCACTAACTCACCATTTTGACAGCTCTTTGAAGATAGAAGTTTTGCCAAACAAATGGGCACATCACTCACATCTCAACCTTGTTTTTGACACACAGCTTTGTGTCAACAAAGAGGTGCATGTGTTTCTCCAAGAACACAGAGATCAGAGTGTGGTTTATTCTCTGCCATGTCGGCATTTTCATTTTTATAAACCATGCAAATTTTATTCTTACTCTGAAATACATTAATTTGCATAAAGCCTACGTAAGACTACTACGGATGTTAAACGTTTTTAAGAAATAGAATAATACAGATATAGTTGAAACCCCCGTGGTGCCATTGTCTGATCCTCTGCCTTTCCCTTCATGCCCACATGTAACAAACCATTAATCTGAAGTGGGGGTCTGTCCCTCCTCACTGTCTTTTGATGACGTGACTACATTTGTGTGGACTCCTAGAATTATGTTTTCAGGTACATATTTAACACAATGATGTCTTAGTTTAAAAGTCTGAATATTGCTTTTATTTTTTCTACTATAGTATGTCCTCAAGATAATTTTACTCTATTCTATTCTTCTATTCGATTTTTAGAGATGGGATTTCAGTATACAGTGCAGGTTGAAATGCGGCAGCTATTCTCAGGCACCATCATAGCTTATTACTGCCTTGAACTTTCAGGCTTAAGCAATCCTCTTGCCTCAGCCTCCTGGGCTAAGATATATTCATCCACCTGGCTAAGATATATTCATTTTCTTTCTTTCTTTTTTTTTTTGAAACAGAGCCTCAAGCTGTCGCCCTGGGTAGCATGCTTTGGCATCACAGCTCTCAGCAACCTCCAACTCCTAGGCTCAAGCGAGTCTCCTGCCTCTGCTTCCCAAGTAGCTGGGACTACAGCTTGCTGGCCACAATTCCCAGCTATTTTTTGGTTGCAGCCATCATTATTGTTTGGAGGGCCTAGGCTGGATTTGAACCTACCAGCTCAGGTGTTTGTGGCTGGTGCCTTAGCCACTTGAGCCATAGGCGCCGAGCAGATATATTCATTTTCAAAAGTGCAGATCCACTTTTTTACTTTGACTACTGTCTAGTATTATATAGCATTAACATATTAAATGTATTGTGTGTTTAAATTTATGGACATTTATATTATTTCCATTTTTTTCACAATGGCTCCCTATGCTGCCATCAATTACTTTGTATCCATTTTCTTAGGTCCCACCGAGACTTTTGTGGAGTGTGTATAATGACAACTGGCAGTTTAGGATGCAGGATAGTATATTTTCTGCTTCACCGTATGTCGCAAAGTTGGTCTCTAATGTGTTGTACCAATTCATAGTCCTCTCACTAAGCAAGTTTCAGTTTCCCCAGATCTTTGCCACTACTAGATATTATCATATTTTAAAATTTTTGCTAATGTGTCTGACGGTAAACACTTGTCAACAGTAAAAACTTACAAAATACAATGGACAGTCTTCTCCTGAGAGCATGAATATGAAGTTAGGCTAAAGTCCCTGGAGGTAGGTGCCAGAAACAAGCTGATTTTCATCACAGTTTATGGTATGAATACTTGATTTTGTATAGATTTAATTTTTTTTATTTCAAGTGTTTTTAACTGCACACCATGGGAAACTCGGCATTCTTAATACTAAATTTTGAACTTAAAGAAATAGACATTGATGTTCTTGGCTGCCGCGCAGGGTGCTAGCCAGCTTACGATTGTTGATGAATCTAAACTACCCCTACTGAAGATAGTGAATAAAGAAGAGAATGAGATTTTAAGCCAATTGGCTTTATTCTGGACTTGATAGCTCTTATATTTGTTCTGCTTAAAACTCCAAGTCCATTTTACCAGAATATATTATCTTCAGACTTTTCCACAAAAAGGATTTGGACATTGACGCAGACCCAGTAAGCACACAAGAACTATTTGTGAGAATGTTGCTTTGGTGCATTACTAAATAATCAGAAGGGGGGGCTGAAGAAATTTTTACATACTAGAATAATATTAAGTATGAAGTTTCCTTTTTACCTGCTTCCCTGTGTTTGGAGGCGGACCGTCCACAGTACAGTCTGGTCTCTATAAACTCTACCTTGTGAGATCAAGCCTAATATTAGGGCGAGTTGTTTCAAAGAAACAGCAGAATGAGCTCTTTAATGGAGTAAATAAAAAACCCACAAATACCCATGGAAACTTTATTTTGTTTAAGTGTGTGGCTTCCTAAAGTTTCTTGTAATCTGTGAACAGTCAGGCCTTAATGATGCAGGGATCATGAGATTTTCTGAGATATAGGTCTTGATACCATGGACACCTCTGCAAAGATAATTAAAGCAGTGTAGGAAGAAGGGAGCCATGAACCCGTTCCAGAAACAGACAATGGCAATGCTTGTGGCTATGGCATATGTTATCATTAACAAGAATACAAAGGAATGGGAGACTTCAGACTTACTCCAAGGATTCACTAGGAAATTGCAGCCATCTGGAATTTTCTGAAAGGAAAACTTATGTGAGCAGAGCAAACTGTAACTGTAGTTAGAGATATGCCTTAGGACCGGGGATCGTAAACCTGGATGGATTCCCCAAGGAGTTTAAAATAAATAAATCAAGCTAGGTGCCCATAGCTCAGTGGTCAGGCCATCGGCCATATATACCGAGGCTAGCAAGTTTGAACCTGGCCCTGGCCTGCCAAACAACAGTGACAACTGTAACAACAACCAAAAAAAAAAAAAAAAAGAAAAGAAAAATATATCCAGGCTTTGTGAGGGAGTCTGTAGCCCCAGCTACTTGGGAGGCTGAGGCAAGAGAATTGTTTAAGCCCAAGAGTTTGAGGTTGCTGTGAGTTATGACACCACAGCACTCTACTGAGGTGACATAATGAGACTGTCTCAAAAATAAATAAATAGATAAATTCATTAATTAATTAAAAAAATACCCTGTAGCAGGCTGAATTATGGTCCCCCCCACCCCCAAAGACAACCTTGCTTTGATGGCTAATGAATATTACACCTTAGGATCTTGGCAGGTGTGATTAAGTCAAGGATTTTGAGATGAGGAGATTATGCTGTATTATCTGATGGACCGAAGTAATGCAGTGGTCCTTAACAGAGTGAGTATCTGAGTAAAAGCAGGGCATGAGACAGCTTCTATAAGCAGGAAAAAGCAAGGAAGTGGATTCTCCTCTACTTCTTCCAGAAGGAACAAAATCCTGCCTCTTCATTTTTTCTTTCTTTATTTTTGAGACAGAGTCTCACTATGGCACCCTTGCTAGAGTGCTATGATGTCACAGCTCACAGCAACCTCAAACTCTTGGGCTTAAGCGATTCTCTTACCTCAGCTTCACAAGTAGCTAGGACTACAGGTGCCGGCCACAACGCCCAACTATTTTCTTTGTCGCAGTTGTGATTGTTGTTTAGCTGGCCCGGGCTGGGTTTGAACCTACCAGTCTCAGTGCATGTGACCGGCATCCTAACCACTGAGTAGGGGCACCACCCATCATTTTTTAAAACTAAGTTTTATTGCGCATGTTTGAGATTTACATGATGTCTTGGGGATACATATAATAAAATGGTGACTATAGTGAAAAAAATTAATGAATCTGTCATCTCACATAGTAACCTTTTTCACATGTGACAAGAGCAGCTAAAACCTACTTATGTAACCTGTCTCCTCACTCTAGACTTCTGACCTCCAGAATTATAAGAGAATAAATCAATTTGTATTGCTTTGTCACTAAGTTTGTGGTGAGTTATTACAGCACCACTAGGAAACTAATACATACATTTTTATGAGATTCCATTTCACAAATCATAAAAGTAACGTGTTTATTGCCACAATGAGATAAAACAAAGACATAAAGGAAAAATAATAATCTCCCACCTTCTCCATTCTGCATCTTCTTGGACTCCATCTCCAAGAAGAACTAATGTTAGCAGCCTGGTGTTTATCCTTTCAGACCTTTTTTGGTTCTTTTTTAAGAGCTGAGGTCTTGCTCTGTCATCCAAGCCGAACAGCAGTGGTGCGGTAATAGCTTATTGCAGCCTCAATTTCCTGGGCACAAGTGATCCTCCTGCCTCAGCCTCCCCAGAGACTATGACTACAGGGACCCACCACATGTGGCTATTTTTTTTTCCATTTTTTGTTGAGATGGGGTCTTGCTACATTAGCTAGGCTAATTTGGAGCTTCTGGCCTCAAGCAGTCCTCCCACTACAGTCATCTGAGTAGGATTACAGGTGTGAGCCACCAGAGCCAGCTCCAATTTTTTTCTTCTGTGCGACCAACTATATATATACAAATACACAAAGATATATGGAAGGGTTTAATAAAGTTTTTGGGTTTTTTTTACATAATGGCCTAGTGATCATATATTCCCTTTTTCATGTAAGAGTAAGTCATAGACATTCTAGACCAATTTGTATACACCCAATTTATTCCTTTTAGTAGCTGCTTAATACTCTACAGGATGTACATTTACATTTTTTCCAACCATATTTCTATTAATGGAGCTCAGGTTGTTTCTAGTTTTTTGCTCTTGCAAAAATGCTCCTGACGGCTCGGTGCCTATAGCTCAACCGGCTAAGGCGCCAGCCACGTACAACTAAGGTGGCGGGTTCGAATCCCCAGCCCGGCCCGCCAAACAACAATGACGGCTGCAACCAAAAAATAGCTGGGCGTTGTGGTGGGCGCCTGTGGTCCCAGCTACTTGGGAGGCAGAGGCAGGAGACTCGCTAGAGCCCAGGAGTTGGAGGTTGCTGTGAGCTGTAAAGCCACAGCACTCTACCCAGGTGGACAGCTTGAGGCTCTGTCTCAAAAAAAAAAAAAAAAAAAGTGCTCCTGACAACATCCTGGCTACAAATGGACTGTGGTATTTTTCTATAGGATCCACTTTTTAAAAATAAGATTGCTGGATCTGGAGGAATGCGAATGTTTTTAGTAGATGTTGCCATGTACTTTCTAAAAAGACTGTAGCAATGCACATTTCCCCTGAGATTTCCCCATTTTCCAGAGTCTCAGCCATCTTCAGCTTTTTCACCTTTTGAAATCTTTGCCTAGGTGGGGCGCAGTGCCTAACGCCTATAATCCTAGCACTCTGGGTGGCCAAGGGCATTGCTTGAGGTCAGGACTTTGAGACTAGCCTGAGCAAGAATCAGAATCCCATTTTTCCTAAAAATAGAAAATTAGCCAAGCCTTGTGGTGGGCACTTGTAGGGAGGCTGCGGCAAGAGGCTCACTTGAGCCCAAGAGTTTGAGGTTGCTGTGAGCAAGCCTAGGGCAGCAGAGCGAGATCTCTGACTCTAAAACAAAAAGAGAAAAGGAAACTTAAGCTGCAGTTTTGGAAGGGAGGCAAAGAGGGCCTGGAATTAGCTACCTATGTAGATAAGTTCTTCCACATAACTTGTCTAAAACTACAGAAGAGGACACAGTGCTGGCATGGTCTTTCTAGCTCCTTCCTCTCCTACTTTCTGGCATGCTGTACAAGTGACAGGAAATTCTGATTTTTCATGAAACAGTTTATTTATGATTTCATTCATTTTTTTGCAAGTCTGCACCTGGCGATGAATCTACGTACAAGTAAGACAGGCATCTTACTTGGCCTGTAGGTGCCTGTCTTTAGCAAGGTGGATCTCTGAAAAACAACAAACAAACAAAAATAAGTAAAAATGAAGGGATTTTCTGAGCATTTAAAGAAGGTACCACCCAATGTCGATTCCTGCCATTTTTCATTACTGCTACACATCCTGGGATGATCAACCATTCTAGTTTTCCTGGCACTGTCCAAGCTTTAACATGACAGTTTTAGCCCTGGGCAAACTGGGCAAACAAGTGGATTCTCAATGTACCCGTTACTGTTACAACATCCCACCTCTGCTCCCTGCCCAGGGGGCTCAAGCCACCTGAGTTCTATGTAGATCTGTGTGAGTAGTTCTAGCTTCCCAGTTAACTGCCTTTTGGTTTTCGGCGGGTCTCCTTAGGTTTGAAGGCCTTTTAATTAGATAAACTGCCTTACTAACATGGTCTATCACAAAGAACAGTAGGCTTCACAAATGGTCACAAATTATTCCCTTCTCTCTGCCCACATCCCTTTGAAATGTGATTTCTAGCAGTTCCATCAAGAGGTTGATTCTTTTGCTTCTGTAGTGACAGAAGTGTGGCCAGGTGAGTCACTTTGGCCAGTAGGGCAGCTATAGTTTAGGTAGAGGCTGTTGGGACTGCTTCTGCTACTTTGTGACCCACTTTGTGACCTACTCCAACCCATGGAAGCCTGACAAATAATAACTGTTTGTACTTTTAAGCCACTAAGGTTTCAGATGATTTGTCACAAAGCAAAAAGCAACTGGTACATTAATTGAAGTCGTGGACACCTACTCAAGTGCTGAAGGAACCGGATTTTTCTGTCTGGGTCTGAATTTCTGAAGAATTACATAGAAGTGTACGCAAATCTAATCCTTACAAAGCTCAGGAGCTTTATGGTCCAGTTTAAATAGGGAGTCACATTCAGAATTACAATGGTAAGGCAAACAAACAGAGAGATACAATTAGAAAGCAATTAAAATATTTTCTGAATTTCTTGCAAAAATGTCAAAGGGGAGTTATATTGTTACCACCGTACAACTTCTTAAAATCCTCTGCCCTGTATTTTCCTGTCCTAATACCTCCCACAGATGCCTGTCACTTCCAAATCTCTTCTCTAGTTCATAATTTCTAAAGTTTTGTGTTTTTTTTTTTAACACTATGCCCAGGATGCTGTTTAAATTTATTTCTGTTTTCCCTTCTTTCTAGAGTAATTCCCTGACTTTTCCAATATGAATTGACAAGCAGGCAAGCATCTCACTGTCGTTTTCAACTTGTTCATTTCTCTGCAATTGGCATGAGAACAGTGCTGGAAAGATGGAATAATCCTTTTACAAGTGTGTGTGTGTGTGTGTGTGTGTGTGTGTGGAAAATGGTGGGGGGGAGGCATGAGAAAGTCCGGGAATAATCACACAAGAGTGACATTTCTGCCTGTGTCTCACCAAAGTCTGTGTCAGATAAAGATAACAGTAAAATTTACACTTCTATTTAAATAAGGTGGCTGAGAAGGTTATGGGAAATTGACTTCAAAACTTTCTGAAAAATAATAATAGAGAACTAAAATTTCAGATGATTTCAGCCAAACGTGGGGATTACTGGTGACTGTGAAGTGGGGGAGAAAATGAGATATTCTTTGGGGAGAGGTTATAAAGTGATTTTCCATATTGTTAGACAAATATGTTTACACTGTTTCATTAAAAACCTAAGGAAACATACTAGAGGATCAGAGTCATAGATATAATTTTTAAGCCACAAGAGTGGGAAAAAAAATCTAAGATAATTTGATTAATCCAGTTAAAGACAGAAAATACTGGAAGTGTAATAACTTTAACCTTATTAGTCAATCTTGGATATCTTCATACTCTCAGGGTCTTATGCATGCAAATCTTTTAAAATCTCCAGAAAAAGATTTGTAGTTTCTTTCTTTCTTTCTTTTTTTTTTTTATTTTGGAACAGAGTCTCACTATGTTGCCCTCTATAGAGTGCTGTAGCATCACAGCTCATAGCAACCTCTTTCTTATTTTTCAGAAGGTTTAAAAATCAATTTCCTGGGCTCAAATGATTCTCTTGCCTCAGCCTCCTGAGTAGCCAAAACTACAGGTGCCCACCACAATGCCCAGCTATTTTTTGGTTGCAGTTGTCATTGTTGTTTCACTGGCCTGGCTGGGCTTGAACCCACCACCTTTGGTGTATGTAGCCAGCGCCCTACTCACTGAGCTACATGCCCCGAGCCCTGTAGTTTCTTTCTTATGAGTACTGCTCATTTTCTTTAACATTTATTCTGGGTGTGTTACATATTGCTACAATTATGCAGGTGGTTTTAGTATTTTATATTTTTAGCATTTTTATATTCTTTTAAAACAGTGGCTGACTTTTCATATTCATCCAACACTTTAACAAAATTCTTAATTATAAGAGATTTTTCATAAGCTTTCTAAGTGAGAAGGGACACAAAGAAAGGGGCTTCAAACAGGGTGGGAGGAAACCCTGGTATCCTGAATCAGGAAGTCTGGAGGGCCCATAAGCATTTAAGAATGAGGTAATCTAGGTAACCAAGGACCAATAGAAAGAGACAATAATCAATGGCCAATAGGAAAGGGCAATAATGCCTGGGGGTGCAGAGAGGCCAATGAAAGACTTGCAACCAATTTCAGAGAGAAGGAGGATATTTTTACCAGTACAGCCTTGGCTTTGGCCTCTCTCACCTTTATGTCAGGGCCCCATTTCCAACTCTCTTCGGATGTGCTCTAAACTTTCTCCTTGTTTTTCCTAAATGAAATTTTCCTTTGTTACACTTAGACTTGTGCAGGTTGCTTTTGCTCTCTAGTCACGCTGCCTGTGCCTGCCAGTTTTATTTTCTGTTTCCATTCATTTTTGTTTTCAATTACCGCCATGCTTCAGTTGAACTTTCTAGCTCAGCCTCGAACCAGGTCAACTGGGTTTGGGGAACTGGGATCCCATACTCCCAACACTGAGTGTATTATTTCTTCGATTAAAAATAATGATAATTCTTCCCAAATCAATATTTATGCTCTTCATTTCTATTTATTCTTTTATGTATTGGCTAGAATGTTAAAAAAAAGTTATTTAACATGTAATGGGACATCCTTTTCTTTTTCTTTCTAAATTTTAGTAGAAATGGCTTTGGTGTTTCAACATAAAACAACATTGGAGCCTGGTGTAGTGGTGCATTCCCCTAGTCCCAGTTACTCCAGAAGGTGAAGTGGGAAGATCACTTGAGCCCAGAAGTTAGAAGCCATGTTGAACAACATAGTGAGATCCTGTCTTTATTTATGTATTTATTTTTATTGAGACAGAGTCTCACTTTGTGGCCCTCAGTAGAGTGCCTTGGCATCATAACTCACAGCAACCTCCAACTCTTGGGCTCAAGCAATTCTCTTTCCTTAGCCTCCCAAGTAGCTGGGACTATAGGTGCCCACCAGAACTCCAGGCTATTTTTTTTTTTTTTTTGGTAGAGACAAGGTCTTACTGTGGCTCAGGCTGGTTTTGAATTCCTGAGCTCAGGGTAATCCACCTGCCTCAGCCTCCCAGAGTGCTAGGATTACAGAAGTGACCAGGCTGAGATCCCATCAAGAAAGAAAGGGAAGGGAAGGAGGGGGAAGGAGAGGGGAGGGGAAGGGGGGGAGGGAAGGGAGAAAAGAACCAGCGTAGTGTTGGCTCTCCGCTAAAGAGAAATACTGTTTATTCCAATTAAGGACTTATCTCTTTTTGTCAACATTTTTAAGAATTTTAAAACGTTAATCATTAATGCAGTGTTGAATTTTAAAGTACTCTTTATAGCAATCAAAATAGGTTTGAAACTTTTTTTAACATAATTTGAACATGTCCAAGTAGATTTAAAACCTTTTTGAAGTAGTGAACCATTTAATTTCTCTATAATATGTAGAAAATTTATAATAAACAGCAATATGGCTGGGCATGGTGGCTCATACCTGTAATCCTAGCACTCTGTGAGGCTGAGGTGGGTGGATTGCTTGAGCTCAGGAGTTTAAGACTGGCCTGAGCAGGAGTGAGATCCTCCCTCAAGAGTGAACCAGGCATGGGCAGTGCCTGTGGCTCAAGGAGTGGGGCGCTGGCCCCATATAACGGAGGTGGTGGGTTTAAACCCGCCCCAGCCAAAAAATAAATAAATAAATAAATAAATAAGAATAGCCAGGCATTGTGACTGGTACCTGTAGTCCCAGCTACTGGGGGATGGGGGGCAGCTGAGGCAAGAGGATCACTTGAACCCAAGAATTTGAGGCTGCTGTGAGCTGTGACACTGCAGCCCTTTACCAAGGGCAACAGAGTAAAACTCTATATTAAAAAAGAAAAAAACCCAAAACCCAGCAATATGCAAATACAACAGGAAGTTCATGTTCCTACTCTTTCTCTTTTCATTTAGGCTTAATAACCCAAATTCATGCTTTTTAATATTATGCTTATTCAATTATTTTTGAATTTCTGTCACAAATATTTTTTTTTCCCCTGTAGGATACCTACATCAAATTTGATTAATGTGGAAAGCTCTGACAGATATTTCAGGGCGTTGATTTGTATCTCTTTGTGTTTGAAATTTATATAGTTAGTTGACAGCCTGGCTAAGACCATAAAACACTAAGAAGTAAAAATACAAGCTCTTTCTTAGTTAACATACGTTTTCTGTATCAGCGCCGTAAAATTTCGCCAATTTTGTTCACATGCTGTAGTTTTATCGGAAGTCACAAATTGTTGCACTGATGGATTTCTCCGAGTCAAAAAGTAACAATCTAAAGAAATAGTTTTCTGTGGAGCAGTATACAAACTTGGCTAAACAGTGTGCCTACAATTACGTAAAAATAACAAGCTACAGGGAAACAAACTGAAAGGAGAAAACGTATGTGCTTCGGGCCCCTTCTTCTCGTCACAGTGCGCGTAGCGCGTGGAGGTCATCTCCCCCGTGAACCGGCAGTCCCGTGAGGGAGGTGACTCTTTGGGCTGCTTGTTGCTGTCTAGTGCTCAGTAAACATCCGGGGAATGATGGCTCTGTGGATGCATGCACTGGGCACTTGCATGTTATTCTATGAACCACAACAGCTCAAACTTTGTGTTCCTGTTTTCCAAATTCCCTGTAATACACACATTTTGTAGTATTTAAAATGTTTCTTGTGTGAACAGGCATGTGCAAAGAGTCAAAATGACAGAAAATGTTAGGAAAGGCCTTTTTTTTTTTCTTTCTTAAGTGCAAATATTATCCCAGCGGCCCCAGTAAGGTATATTGCAGAATTCGGGCTTTCTGCTCTGGTGGGAACGCACATCCTGGCCCTCTTGTGGTGGGGCAGGATAAGGCCATGTTACTTGTTCTTACAAAACAGATGTAAGAGGGAAACCTGTCACTTCTAGGCCAGGGTATTGCTGGTGTGAGTTCCTTGTGAGCGGCTCCCTTTCAGCCACAGGGACCAGAATATTACACAGACAGTGGCAGTTCTGTCTGCCAGGTGTTAATTGTGAGAACTGCATGAGGCAGACGGAATTTGTGATGTCGAGTCACTGATATTTGGGGATTTCCTACTGTTAAGTAAGTTAGCTCATCCTGATTCGTACTCTGTGGGACAAACTTTGCTTCCTTACGCCTTAGAAACTTGTGCTCTAAGCACAAAAAATTTAACTGTTTCTCTGAAGAGGGAATAAAATTTAAATGCTGAAAGAGTAGAAGAGGAAGAACTTCCCCTTTGTAATCCTTTGATCTATCTCCTGTATATGTTGTGTGTGTTTCTTTAAAGACAGAGTCTCACTTTATCATCCTCCGTAGAGAACTATGGTGTCACAGCTCACAGCAACCTCCTAGGCTTAGGGGATCCTCTTGCCTCAACCTCCTGAGTAACTGGGACTACAGGCGCCTGCCACAACACCGGGCTATTTTTTGTTGCAGTTTGGCAGGGTTGGGTTTGAACCCACCACCCTTGGTATATGGGGCTGGCACCCTACCCACTGAGCCACAGACGCTGCCCCTCTCCTGTGGTTTTTATTTGGCTTTCACACGGAGTTCATTAAACCAATAATTTTATCATATAGGTTAGTAACTAGATGAAGTTTTTGATTGTGACATTGGGGGCCTTTTTGAGCATTTTCTATAGGGGTTGCAATAGTGACAAAAAAGACAGAAGATGACCCATCATACCACTTCGAGATTTTTATTTTATATGTATTTTTAGCTTTAAACACCAGTAGCTAGATTGATGCTTAGCACTTTCTGAAGTACAGGCAGTAAAAATAGGAGTTGTAAATGTCAGTTTTGATATGTGCTTTAGTGCCTTCCCCCATCCCCATGGGGGAAACAAGTGGGCCATTAATACAGAGGTGTCTGCACTCCAGGGGCCCTTCCAGGACTTACAGGAACTGGGAGCTTCTGGAAAATCTATGGGGAGAGCAGCTCCAGGATCACTGAAGAAACCCTGGGCTTAGAATCAAAAGAGCATCCAGTCTTTCATTCTGTGAGTTATGGGACTGTGTGAGCAACTTTGAGAGCTTCACCTCAAATCTCTTTACCTGAACCTCGTCTGCCTCATGTGCATGTATGAAATGCCAGACAGCAAGGATTCTTTTATTTTTTTTTATGACCTTAGG
The DNA here is from genome assembly GCA_963575145.1 of Galago senegalensis. Classification (NCBI taxonomy): domain Eukaryota; kingdom Metazoa; phylum Chordata; class Mammalia; order Primates; family Galagidae; genus Galago; species Galago senegalensis. Next base: position 34,157 of record CAUYTI010076692.1, on the reverse strand, counting down.
GTGAAGTCTGTAATTTTCTCTAAAACTTTTTTTCTCAAATTATATTTATTTCGGTATATAGAACATATAGCCACAGTATACATCTTAAATGGGGTCAATCACTCTCTCAGTTATGTTTCCATAGCATAGCTGTCATAAAAATGGAATAGAAGTGATTATAATCTAGTGCAATCATTTTAGGCTGTTTCTTTTATCTTTTTTTTTTGTATTGTCAGGTTCTTATTATTTTATTTTAATTTAGTGTTGGGGATTCGTTGAGGGTACAAGAAACTAGGTTTCACGGATTGCATTTGTTAGGTAAAGTCCCTCTTATAATCATGTCTTGCCCCCAAAAGGTGTGTCACACACCAAGACCCCACCTCTCTTCCTCCTTCTCTCTCTTATTTTATTTATTTGTTTACTTATTTTTTATTGTTTGGGATTCACTGAGGGTACAAAGAATTAGGTTACACTGATTGCAGTCATTAGGTAAAGTCCCTGTTGTAATTGTGTCCAGCCCCCAAGGGGTGAGCCGTACACCGGAACAGCGAGGATTCTTATGAAAAGTGCATGAGATGATATACGTGAAAGCTCCGAGCTATCTAGGTGCAAAGGGATTCAGTTCACTCCCGAGGTTGGTTCCCGGATTGTGCACCTGACTGGGGATGGCAGCGGCTGTAGACGCATCCAGAGAGAACTCATTGCTAACTCAGCACCTACAAATTCCAAAGGGGGAGTAGCAAACGAGGGCCGGTTTTTGGTGTTGGCCCAGAGGTCTCTCTAGCTCTCAAAAAAATTGGAAACTGTCCATCATTTAAGTGGCTTACCCACTGTATTTATGGCCGTGCCTCAGACCATGTGCTCTGGTGATTTTTGCCACATTGGGCAATTTGGGCAAATTTCCATTAGTGCATTTGATCTTTGAGGCGGAGTGGCCCATATCTTCCTGGTTTAGGCACCTGCAGATATTCAGAAGCCCTGCTCATCACAGAAGCATTTGCACAGTGTCAGTGCTGAGAAGCACGATGTTAGTGGTTTAGCTAAAACCTCTGGCTCTCCCTGCCAACTGCAGTCAGCTCTCCTGTCAGGTCCTGACACTCACTGAGTTGGGATAACTAACAGGGGAGGCTTACATGCAAAGCAGACATCATTTTGAGGGACGCCTTTGGAATTAGCATCCTGGTATGGACTCCAGTTAAACAGTCCCTGAGCACAGGTGACGGAGTGTGAGTCTTGAGTCCATATTTTAAATCTTCATAATTTAGTATTTATAGACACTCCAAGAGATTCTCTAAGAAAAAGAGGAATGACTGCAAAGGCATTTATGATTTCTTTTTGCCTCCCCAGACCTCCTTCTCTCAAAGGTTTTACTGAATTGGGTGGGGAAAGCTCTGTGCAAGAAATATTTTTTTCATCTTTTTAAAATTGCTTCACTTAAAAATTTCTATTAAAAAAAAAATTTCTATTCAAATATACCCAAGAGGGAGATACATTCTAGGTTTTTTTTAGATCCACACATCAAGATGAAGGACTACGCCCTGGAATTCTCCACACCCTTAGACACAGAAGCATAGCATTAGAATTTGAGTTTGCCTTTTATAGCTATAAATGTCGGATCCATTATTTTCTCTCCCTTTGACCTTGAGGCTCTCAATCAAGTAAGGGGGCATTTCCCTCCAATATTTGTTGAGAAATGACTATATGCCAGGGACTTTGCAAATGACATTTAAGACTCCCAATCAGCTCCATGAGGTAGATACTTTAACCTTATTTTGCTACTAATAAAAACATGGCCTGGGAAGATTAAGTGATGCCCAAAGTCACTGGGCCGACACAGAGCAGAGGCTGGGTTTGGACTGTGGGCATGTCACTCCTGAGGTAGAGCTGCTGCCGTGGTGGCAGTAGTGAGAGATAGGTTCAGATGTCCTGCAAGGTGGATCTGGGTAGGGGAAAGAGAGGAAAGGGAGAAGGGAATTCTGAAAAGGTAGAGAGATAAGAAAAGTTGAGAACGGGGTTAGGTATATTGTCAGAGGATGCAAGCAATGAGTTTGGCTGTTGGAATTGTCCTTTCTGAAGGTTGCTCTTTGCAGAACATGGAACTTCCCACCTATGAAGAAGGGTTAAATGAAGGGTGGCTTATTCACACAGCAGATCCTAGATAGCCATTAAAAACCAACATTTAAGATGTGGGATCTGTGTGTTGCCCAGTAGTTAATCTCTTTTCTCTTCTGAAAAATGGTATAAATAATAGTACCTACTTCATAGGGATGTTGTAAAAATGAATGCAATAACTAGTGTAAGAGGCTTAGGAAGGTACCCAGCACATGGCAAGCACTCAGGAGATGTTGCCTGTTATCTGCAAGAGCTAACTTGATGAGATATCCATGATCTCTTTAATGTCACATGAATGGGGCTGTGACACAGCATGTATAGTGTGATTTCACTTTTCTAAATATTGATATATTGATATATTGGTGAGTGTATGGAGTATTTGGAAGCATCTAACACATATCTTTTTTTTTTTGAGACTGTCTCCCTCAGTAGAGTGCTGTGACATCACAGCTCACAGCAATCTCAAACTCTTGGGCTTAAGCGACTCTCTTGCCTCAGCCTCCCAAGTACCTGGGTTTACAGATGCCCACCACAACACTGACTTTTTTTTTTTTGTAATTGTTATTGTTTGGCAGGCCCTGCTGTGTTCGAATCTGCCAGGTCCAGTGTATGTGGCTGGCGCCTTAGCCTCTTGAGCTACAGGTGCTGAGCTGACGAACACATATCATAATGTTAACAGTGCTTAATCTCTTGTTTGCGAGATCATTATTTTCTTATAAGTGATTTTTGTAATTAGAAAAAAATGGTTTTCAAAAAAAAGAAACAAAGGGGCGGCACCTGTGGCTCAGTGAGTAGGTCACCAGCCCCACATACCAAGGGTAGTGGGTTCGAACTGGCCCCGGCCAAACTGCAACAACAAGAACAAAAATAGCTGGGCGTTGTGGCGGGTGCCTATAGTCCCAGCTATTTGGGAGGCTGAGGCAAGAGAATCGGTTAAGTCCCAAAGCTAGAGGTTGTTGTGAGCTGTGACACCACTGTACTCTACCAAGGGAGAAAAAGTGAGACTCTGTCTCTCTAATAAATAAATAAATAAATAAATAAATAAACAACTCTATGGAAAAAATATCCCACAACTCTAGCTCCTTCCTTGGTTTGTGAATTCCACGGCAGGTTAATGAAGAGGAGAATGACCAGGTATCAGTCTCGGGTCTGTTGTCTTGACCAACTCAGTTAACCTGAGTTTTAATGGCTGGCAGGATTAATATAAGAAACCTAACAAGCAAGGATCTGAACGTGCCTAAATCCTCGTGAGGGATTATTATAACTCATGGTCTCTTTTGTGGGATTAGAAGACGCATTGTATTTCCACGGCTCAGGAGTGTGACAACCAGAGTTTTATAAATAATAAAACAGTGATGTAGTAAAAACAATGACAAAAAACTGTCCAGACCTCAGTGGCTTTTCCTCATTTTAAACACCCTGCACATGCAAAGACTTCAGGGTCCTTTTCCTCCTCTTCTCATGGACGTTATGTCCAACTCCTGAGATGACCATGGCCACTTTGTCCCTAGCATCCACAATGTCTGCATGAGGAAACAAACCATGGATCCTCCAATCCCCATTCACGGGTCCCAGAATTTCCTCCATCATGTGCACAGATATATAGCATTAGTACATTATTCACCATTAAAACCCAGACAAGATCCACTTGGAATGAATCAGAATACTGAAACAGGCGAAGAAAAGAAAGTCTCTTGTCTCTTTCTCAGTAGGGGCTTGTCCCAAAGTCTCCCTTGATTCAAAAAATTAGTGCCCCAAAGTATCTCAAATCAAAATAAGTCTTCCTCATAACCAAACATAAATAGCACAATGAAAAGACTGAGGGTGTACAGAAGGGAGAAAGTTAGAATTGTTAGTCCTTTGGTGTTTTCAATCAAAATGGTTGAAAAGCTTAGACTTCTCAATCTCAAATTATGACTATTTCGTCTACTCCTAGATGCAAAACATACTGTAATTTGAATAAGTACTTCATTTAAAATGTAACCATAGTTATAAATTTGTCTATTTCAAACATGTTAGACTAAAAGCTGACTGCCCTCTGGTGGGCTGTTTCTAAAATATTTAGCACCTCTTTAACCGAATTGCCTTATAAAATATTGTACAGTGCCATAGGGTTATTTTTACAATTCAGTTCACATAAATAACAAAATTATCTGAGAAGAGCAGAAAGCTTAGAGAAGTTAAGTACTCTTCATTAATGTAAAAACAAATTATACCTCGAGCTTAGCTAATGTCTAATTTTTTAAACTATTTTTCAAGTGGAAATTTATTTTAGATTCAAGTTTCAATTAAAATGATAAACATGAAGCCAATTTTTGGATCTTCCATGTCATTTTTGAAATGAAATGCAAGTTTTCAAAATGTAGATACTTTAGTAACTTTACAATGTTTAAAGCAATGGGAAAAAACAGCATGTATCACACTTAAGTTCTGTTTGTTCCCTGTGTTCCCTGTCACTATTTATTTGTAATTTTACGCTAGAAATGAGATAGTTATATTTCTCACTCTACCCCAAATATTATTTTGATTTGAGTGAAACAAAAGCTTAAGAAATATCACATCAAAGTATAAGGGCTAAGTTCGGTATAAATAGGAAAACATCTTTAGAGTATACTGATAAAACACTCTGCAATCTTAAAAAAAACTGTACACTGTCAATTCTGTGATACAAAGGCTCTCATTCTCTTCTGTTTGCAATTCCTCTCTACCACAGAGGTTCCAGTGAGGCAAATTCTCAGGTATTTCAACTCGCTGAATTTTTTAGTTTTCATCTAGCTATGGGAGTGTGCATACTAATAGCCTCTGAGGCCCCACTGGTTCCATTTTGACAGACTATTATCACCAATTGTGAATTCCAGCTCTTGTTTTAAATTAGTTCCTTTAGCATACATCTCATTCTTTCGAAAACTCATCTGGTAATCTTTGCTATGTGAATTCACACTAACAAAATTATTGTACAAAGATATAAAATTGGGTAGGTAGAAATCAAGAATCAGCAAATTACTTAAAAAAAAATCTTAAAGTCTATATAAGGCCAATGAAAAAGAATACTGAGGAATTTATATGATTAATTTGATCAGTTCCAGCAACAGATTGGAAAATTTTATTGATAATCCTCCCTCTTTTTCTTCCTGTTAGCAATTTCTTGGCAAGGGCCTAAAGATTAATTTTTTATCTTAATTTCATTTAGCGCTTGCAGATAGAACCTTAAAAAGAAGGAACGTGCTGCCTTCTTAAAAAATGGAATTGAAGATGGCATTCAAGTCCTTACATTCGGTTAATTCTGTGGCTGCAAATACTCAAATTTAAGTGAAGAAGCAGCAAAGACATATTGAAATCTACGCAGATTCCAAAATGCAACCTCTGAGGCAGGAACATTTGAATCAGCCATCAGAGCGTATTTCTCCAAAACAGTCAAGAAAAGTCACCCATTTTAAAATGTTAACTGCAATTATTTTGGTGCAATGTAACATTTTTTCCCACTTTGCTTTTAAACTAATTAATATATGCAACGGCCTTAAAATGTAAAGATGCCACTTCTCTGAGATTCGATTTTTCCCCCAACCCAATATAAAGTTAAATGGAAGTATAGAGGAGAAGTGAGTGCCCATCAGTGCATTACCGCGTTAAAACTGTGATATAATTTGCTGTGCCACGAAGGCTGGCTAAAACTTAGTTTGAAAGCGGTAACGGCAAACCAGGCTATCAGTTTTTCCTCATCCTGCAGAGGCAACACGGAAGCTAAAGGCTGCTCTCCGCGGTTTTGCTTTCTGTTTATTTTCCTACTTGAGCCTAAGGGACTTAGACATTTCCGTGTTCAGTTGAGTTGTTACAGTTTTTCATTTAAAAAAATTGTTTGAACTCATAGATCCTGAGCGTTTGGTATCCTTTTGCATGCTAAGTGTTCTATTCGGTTGCAGAAATAGTGGAACGGAAATACCCGCGCGTGTAGGTTGAATCTATTATCTACCCAGACCAGAGTCAAAAGAAGTCGTCTTACCTAGCGTGTCCAGGTATGTAGAAACCGAATAACTAGCATGCTTGTGTGTGTACATGTCTGAATATGCATAATGCAACATGCGTCTCTGAATTTTCAATAATCCGTACGCTCTCAGTGTTCATTAAATCCACATTTTTCTAGTTTAAAATGTGATTTTTGCATCGCAAATGTGTGCCGGCTAATCGCGGCTCTGCGACTTCTGATCCGAACGCTTGTCGCCGTCTCCCCCTGCGCATTGGCTTTTCCGTCGACAGAGGGCGCTCTATGGTTTGCCAAGGCGCTCTGCCTGGTTAGCGGCCGACGGCCGGGAGCGCGGCATCGCTGTGACAGCCGAGCTTCGCCGAGTTTGCGCCAATAACAGGCAGAAGCTCTTCCAACTGGTCAGTGTATAATTTATTGGAAATGCTACTGATCACTGAAACAACATATCTAAATGAAAGAGAACCCCGTGATTTACAAAAGTCGGATGCAAGTGACTTTTTAGTCACTGGGGTGTTATAATTTGAGTATCACCCAAACGGTTAGTGTTGGCAATCATCATATGCATAGAATCAGGATGCGTGCTCAAATACAAGCTCACCTTGGAGAGAGAGTGACAGCTTTATTTATCCTGCCTGCCCGAGCCCCGTGCCGGGCGTCTTCCGTGTGCTTGCTTCAGTACAACTTAAATATATTACAGCTGTTTTATATTTGATCCAAGAGAAATAAAATAATTCCTCATATGGTAATCTATTTGGGTCATAATTGACACATTAGGAAGGTTCCAGGAAGCATTTTCTCTGTCACAGGTTATAGAGATTTCAGGTGCTGGTACTATTAATTTTTCCCCAGTCAAAGGCACTAAATTTAAACCGAAATCTTGAAAGAATGAAAAAAGATGCACTTCAAGAAAATTAGATTTTCTCCGGGTATTTGTCTGAGATCTACATTTACTGATGTGTAATTTATTAGACACTTCAACACAACGAAGTCATCACGACCAGCTAGAATAAGGATTGCATTTACCCTCTGTGGAGGAAAAGTTTTACGAGTCTCTGCCAGCCATTGTGAAAGCAACAGGGAGAGATCCTAATAGACGCCAGAACCAACATACTGGACAGAAGCGTTTGCACGATCGCAGCCCATTCTTTTAAATGAGCGTCTTCTAGCTCAAGAACTGGAATGATACCGCAAGGAACAGAGTAAATGGAAATGTACAAGTCAAACAGCGTGACAGCGACTGCTCAGACTTAGAGAGAAAGAGCCTTGTAAGATATAGATGTATTCCAAAAGTCCTCTTAGGAGAAAATGTGCTCCATTACCACGGAAGGAAATAAATGCAAGGGGCTTTTAATGTTAAATGTCTGTTTGTGCAATATTAAGGATGCTGAAGCAAATATTTAACAGCTAGGATACTGCATCACAGCTCACAGTAATTCTCTTATCATTTATCTGACTGGAAGATAAGTGCCGTTTTCCTTCTTTTGCGAATATATTTGCCAGCAGCTGTTTCAACATTTATAAAGACCATTTCCACTGATTGCCAAATAACCATAAATTCATTGACGCCTATTTTTGAGTTGGAGGCATAAAAATAATTACATGTCTGATTAAATCCACTTATGTGTTCATGTCTTACCAAGGCTACAATAGATATGAATTGCTATGATGTATGACATATAAGTGCATAAATAATACCATGCAGATGTAGAGTCCGGCTTTCTTAGAACAGAATGTGCAGCAGTAATTTACACCGATATAGGTGGGATACATTATTAACGATAATTTATTTTAGGAATTGTTCTGGAATCTCTGACACATAAAAGTAGGACTTCAGCTAGAAAACTGAACAACCTGTCCTTCTCATTGCTTCATGGTCCTGAAATACATATTAAATAATTATTCTAATAAGCTTGTCATTAGAGAAGAATAATTTAACAACTCCGTGTCTTAAAATGCAAACTACGGGGAAATCATACGTGCACGTCCAAGTTGGCCAAATTCTCGAGGTATGTTACTTGCTCCTTCCATGGCTCAGCGACCTCCCCCCTCCCCCATCTCTCTATCCACCCCCACTCCCCACCTCCGCCATTTCAAACCAAGGTAATTTAAATGATTATAGCATTGGGAGAAATGCTTTAAGGGACTGTTCAAAGTTAAGAATCACAACACGTGGAAACAACAGTTTGATTCCACTCTTAACTCCCTGCAAGGGAGATGGAATTTTGCTTTCTTTTGATTGAGACTCAGCTTATAATAACTTTAATTACATAATATGTAACCATATTTGTTATACCACAACACTTGGTAACACTTCATTTCGAGTGTTCCAGCATTATTAATTCGTGTGGTATTCATTGTACTAACACAGATCGTAATGAACTCATTTGGTATTCATGGGGATGTCATAAGTACTTCCATAGGAATGCTATTGCATTTCAGTATTAATTACACATGCTCCCTAATTTCCTTAGGAAAACAGAAATGCACGGAATTTCCCAGGTACTATGTCTCTCAACAGCATATCCATTGGGTTGATTATTAAATCACACATTGGGTTGTCTGTATATATCTTTATGAACATATCATTTTTTATGCAAAACAGCTAACAAACCAAGGTCAGGGTCTGGGTTTTTCTGAATGTAGGTTCTTAATAATCAGCATTTCATGAGGACAGAGAGAAGTGATATTGACAGTAATGTTTCTCATGCAAAGAAAAAACATCCCTGTGTTAATTTCCAGAAAGATAACGTCTTTCCTTAAAAACAAATAAGCAACATGGAGAAAATGAAAGGCATCTAAGCAGAGGGAGCTTTGCTTAACGACATTTCCCCCCAGACCTGCTGGTGCCTGTGCCTTGGTGGACTTTGGTCCTCTATTATTTGCCACTGTGATATGCAACTTGTGTGATGTCATTTATCCAGCTAGGAAAAAAATACCAGTCCCATTAGCATCCTGAGCTGGCAAAACGAAGTGGCTTATAAAAGAATAGTACAAAACCGTTTGAAAGAGAGATCTCCTAAAATTTACTAACCTTCCATCACGTCAAGGTTTCTGAAGTTATTACACAGGCCTTACGTGCGCTCATAAAAGTAGCTGAGCTAGAAAGATCCCATTCTAGTTTCTGCCAGCAGAGATCACATTTCTCAGCCTTAACTTAATCACCCCTTATGTTAAAAAAAATAATGACGCCAGATTTGAGAGTATGTGAGATCCTGTCAAGAGTTTCAGTTGTAAGCACCAGGGGGTTCCTATTTTAATTTGAGGTGTTTTGTTGCTGTTGTGTGTTTGTTTGCTTTTTTTTTTGGTCTTATCACTTGTTTGGAGGTGGAAATCAGGTAGCAGCTTTAAGAAGTAAACCTTACAGGGAAATACATTTTCCCCATCACTTGATTCTGCAATTTTAAGGAGTGTGGGGGATTGGCTTAACTCTTAAAGCATCTGAACGTGTCTTAACATAGGAATCTCTAAATACCATTTAAACCTCAGCATTATATTCATTAGTTCTCAATTATGATGTGAATGGAGAACCATGGGTTAAAGAGGTCCATCTTTCCCAGGGAAACTCTTTCAATGCTGTGCTAGACTTGAGACAGTTCTACCATTTTTATAAGAATTACAATTTAAAAAATATTTTAAACTAACACAAGCATGATCCCAAAACAGGGAATGAAAAGGAGGAGACTGCAGTCCATGTCTGTTTTTCCAGGACATTCAGAGATAATACAGGTATTTTCTGCGAAACCCCAGGCAGTGAGAATAGAAAATTCAGTTCACAATTCTAATGTCGCACAGGAGACAGATGTGTTTTTTTCTCTTATGGTTTGTAACTCCTGTTACATTTAATAGGCACTGTACATCAAGGTGTGGGGAGAGAAAGTGGATTCCTGTTTTATATCTTGGAGAATTACAGACTATTCAGAGTCTCCCTGACACCTGGATACAGTGGGGCGGGTTAAAAATGTTGTCTCCCGTGAATTCCAGGCTTTTGCTTATTTCAACATTCAAGGCAACCCTTTCACACACAAAAAGTGCTTCAAAGGTATTCAGTGCAATTACGTATTTGTTTGTTTGTTTAGGTTTGCAGTCTTTTCTCAGGGAATAGTTTTTCATCTTTGCACTGAAATAGGCTTAGGAAGGCCATGCCAGTTACCTGGATGTGGCCTTTTAATAGAGGCAGGTTCTGTTTTGCTACTAGTGGCAAACAATGTAATGAGGAACACAAATAGCTGCCCGCTTTATTTCCTCCCTGCGAGTGTCCTTGTCGAAGGGTAAGAAACTACCTCTATAAACATCTTTCTTTGAGCTGTCTCTAATGAAACTTCCCGATTTCACTTGTTTCCCGGAGCTTTCTCGGCCACAATTTTTTCTTTCTTTCTAAACAGAAAGAGGTATGTGAGGCCGTTTGTAAATTACACGGTGCTGGAAATATCATGAAATATCATGACCTGCAGTTTATGGGCACATGAACGGGGATGAGTTGTAACAAGAATAAATTACACAAAATACATTTGGGGAGGAATGAGGGGACCCTGGTGCCAGCAAAATTATTAAACTTTCGAGTGGTACTTAATGAAAACACTAAGTGACCTTAGGAATGGATGGACATAGCAAATGGGATTCTTAGGGCATTGTCTGCCATTATCTTACAAAGAAACAATGGGCTACAGTCTTGTAGACCGAGATTAGAAAAGTACAGGTGAGCTGAATCTATTAGCAAATAAAGCAGTTCCACCAATACATAAAAACAAAAAACAAAAGAAAACCAAACAGTGATCCCTTTAGAATTATCCTGAATGCAGTACATTAAATCATATGCTATTGAAAAAGAATATCATTTATGGTTTGGGGTGATGTGTTTTGTAGCTAATTTTGCCTTTTTACCAATGTGTCTGGCCTAAAGTCTAAAACTTTGCATTGTCTGTGTAATACACAGAAAGTTATAAAGAACGCTGAGAACTAGAAAACCAGTCCAATGTTCTAGATTTCTCTCTCTTTTACTTAATCTGTAAAAAGGGGAGGTAAATTCTGAATAACCTTTAGAAATTAAACGATGACTCACTAGTATATGGTTGGCTATCTATGGGAAAAGATAGGCAAATATACATGGATCCATATTTTGCTCCCAGGTACCTTTTTCACTGAGGTAGAATTACCGTGCAGTAAATGCTGAGATCTTACAGGTGCAGCCCACTGAATTTTTGCATATGTGTACACCCTGTGACCACTACCCCCATCCATATTTGTATTGCCTCGGAAAGTTCCAGAGTGAATCACTCCTCTAACTTTTGTCACTATAGATTCATTTTGAATATTCTTGAACTTCACATAGACATGAAATTATAGACCACGTACTCTTTTGTTTGGCATCTTTCAAATTCAACCTAATTTTGACTCTGTCACCATCCTCCATTATTACAGAGTGAGCAAGTTGGGAAAACAGGATTTCTGCAGTCTGAATGTTGACCCCGAAAGGATCCAAAGTCTCCCCTTACCTGTATCTTTTTTTCCGGTTCTGTTCTGTTCTATGTGATCACAGCTCGGAGGTTAAGGGGGTTGGCTCTGTCATCTTTAGGCCGGATGTTAATTTTAGCTCCATCACTATGACCTATGGAGACTTGAGTAGCTGGCTTAAAATTTCCAAGCTTTGGTATTCTAATTAGAAAAATGAGGTTAATAACTACTTTGTGTATTTGCTGTGGGGGACAAATAAAACCATTATGAAGGTCTCAGTGATAACATTAAGACCAGCCTTGGAGTCTATCAAGTCAAAAAAGGAAAGCTGCCTCTCAGGCTGCTCCTGAGAACAGGCAGAAGGATCAAGATATTCCCCAGCTCTACAAACAATGGTTCTATTGAAAAAAAAAATCAACCCCAAACCAGTCTGACCACACCCTAGTAGGGGAGAGAGTGTTGAGTGTTGAATGTTCTTTCCTCAGACACCTGTGTCATTAGCATTTTTTTATTATGTTTTGTTTTGTTACCAACACTCTTGGTGAAAGTTAGAACTTATAGCCTTCTCTCCTGCTTGTGGTAATTCTACCACAAGTCTATAGCCTTGCCACTGAAAGAAGCTTCTGCAAACCAGCAGTATCCAGAAATGTAGAATCCCAGTCCCCAGATCTACTAAATTCTGCAGGTCAATCAGATGTCCAAGTGATATGATGCATGCTGTTAAAGCCAGGAAATCCTGATCAAGACTGGCATGGTCAGAACCATCTGGCACCAAACAGGCTACCCTGATCTGTGCCACTTTCTGCCATCAGAGTCCATTAATTCTAGCTCCTTCTGATTTCTTCCTGAGACTTACTTCCCTAGTGGAGCTGCCAAAAGAACTCAGCTATAACAATAACAAAAATGAGTGAGCCCCTCCCAAATGTCAGACCCAGAGCTAAACCACCTCTGCAGAGCCACTTCATCCTGTAATACAGAATAACTAAAACTCTTTTCATATTGAAATAATTATTTCCATTTTACCAATAGGAAAACCATCTCCAAGAGTTGTTCCTCGTCCAAGGTCATACCATGAATAGGTGGAAGAGTTAAAGTAAAATCTTGGCAGTTTCATCCCTTGGTCCATAATACCACGAGACACTGCATTGCTTTCCTCACTGGACTTAGCACTCTGGTATTTATCTAAACCGGGATCTGGTTATCTGATTTTAAACCAATTTTAATTTAAAGGAATAATAACTTTTTTTTTTTAAACAGAATTTCATTACATCACTTTTGATGGAGTGCTGTGGCATCATAGCTCACAGCAACCTCAAACTGTTCGGCTTAAGCGATTCTCGTGCCTCAGCCTCTCAAGTAGCTGGGACTACAAGTGCCCACCACTATGCCCAGCTATTTTTTGGTTGTAGTTGTAATTATTGTTTGGCAGGCCTGGGCCGAGTTTGAACCTGGCAGCCTTGGCGTATGTGGCCAGTGCCCTAGCCGCTAAGCTATAGGCACTGAGCCAGAATCATAAAAAATTTAAGGTTGTCCACAGATACGATATCTTAAGTGTTGTGCTGGTAATTTTTTAAAATTTTTGATTAATATGAGGGTGCATAAAATTAGGCTACGTAGTTTTCATAGATAAGGTAGAGTCTAAATTGTAGTTGTGTCCTTCACACAGGAAGTGTGCCGTAAGGAACCCAGTAACCTCCCCCCTGCACTGATGATGTTTGAAAGGAGAGAGTAATAACTGTGGAAGGGCCACGAACCAGGCCACCAGTGCTTCTCACTCTACCTATGGTGAAGAACACTTCCCCTCCTACCCCAGCCTGTCACATACCGATACTTTCACAAAATGCAATAAAGCAACTTAATAGTACAATTCATAAAAAAGAGAAAAAGTACAAGCCTATTAAAACAATTAATAGATATAAATTATGCTGACAAATCGCTGGAAAGATTTCTCAAGGCTCACTCTCGATTTCTGTACTTACTATCGTCACAGGCCAGCAAGTTCTATGCCGATATTGTTCTTGGAAGTAGACTTTGAGTACAAGGAACTAAGCAATCTACTAATTAAGGTTGAGGCCTAGTCTAGACCAGTTTTAAACTGCTGTAAAATAAGTCAGTGAATTCTATGACTCTATATTTCCATTCATAGAAAGGTGTGGAGACACCACCGATGCTTTCTCCAGAAGCAGCCCCAGGAAAAATAGCAACATTTCATTTAGGCATATTCATATATTCATTCAACTAACATCCAATGAGACAGATGATGTGGATGTGCCAGATTATTGGGATAGAAAACGGATTAAGACGTGGTGCCAATCTAGGGGAGTGCCTGTGATAGGGGGTAATAAAGTTTCCTTTCTGTATATTTTTATCTGTCTCTTCAGCTACGTGTCCATCCACACATCCGTACCCTTCCCCGTCAAAACCAAATTTAAAGTGGCTTCCTTTATAGTATAATGAGATAAAGATAAAACCAAGGAAGTTTTATATCGTACAGCATTTTACAGTGAGGTATGTGCCTCATTCTAATCTGGACTTGTCACACTATCTTCTGAGGCAAGTAGGACAGCTGTTACGCCCATTTTAAAGGTGAGAAAACCAGGATCAGAGGGGTGGCCGCATGTGTCTGAGGTCCCACAGCTTGTGTAAAGCACAGCAGGGAATTAATTAGGTTTGTTGCCTGCCAGCCCAGAGGTGACGCCTTAGCTGTGGGTTTCCGTCCACTGTCATCCACAGGTGTCCTTTTGACGCATGTCTGTCCCCAAGCATCACACCCTCAGAACCCCCCTGGAGGGGACAAGCTCTCACCTGGGCCTCTCCTTGCAGTTTGTTAGAGCTGCGGGTCTTTTGTTTTTATTTTTCCAAATTCTGCTTTACCTGACCTGTATCCCGGTCACTCTCGATCTTACACTATGCTGGATGACCGCTCCCCAGAAAATTTTGAAGCTATGTCTCTATTGAATGGTAGCCAAAGGCCAATTATTTCCTTTCCTTCTGGGGGAAGACCCAGGTAAGACCCTGAGACAGAGGAGGTTTGCCTTCATTACTTCCACCCTCGTGGTGCTGTCTGCATCCACGTCAGGGACCTGCACATGAATACTCTTTTTTCATCAGTCCTTTGGTAAAATAGTCTCTTAAAGCATTCATTCATATAATGATGTAATCTTGGTTACAAAAAAAAAAAATAATCACTGACTATTCAGAAGTGTTTTTACATTGGGTGTTCTTTGCTGCTGTCTTGCCATAGGCCAGTGTTGTGTCTCTCACCTGGTAAGTGTTCAGGGAGTATTGACTGAAAGAATGCTAAGTGAATTTGTAGCTTGGTAGAACGCCCCCCTTCTTTCCCTAAAGAGACAGAAGCAATACCTATGCTTCCTTTGTTTGCCTAGCACCATATTCAGTGCTGTCCTGTTTTTTATTTGATGCGTGCTTGCCTCATTATACCCTTTCGTGGTGCCTTCTGTATCCTTCCATGGTCTACAGTGCCTTCTGTATACTTCCATGGCCCTCAGGTTATCCACAGACCTCAGGTGATATGCAAGGCAGTAGCCCTGGAAGTGATTAAGTGTCCAAACAGAGGATTATTTAGAAAGTGCAATTGGTAAGATTTGGGGTCCAATCATAAAGAGATTGGGAGGAAGGACGGCGTTGATGGTGATGTTAACTGTAGGGCAGAGGAAGGGGACACTTAACAGGCCAGGGACTGAATGGCTGCTTATTTCCCAGATCTGTTTTTCCCTCTTCTCTCAAAATGAACACAGTCCAGAGAAACTTCCTGAGACTCATCTTGCAGGATGGTAAGGATTCAGGGAAGATGAAACACAACTGTAAGATCTTTAGTGAGTATATGCATGCATGCACACACAGAGCGTGCCAACAAATGTATGCACATTTGAAGAAGGGAAAAAAGGTATTAAAATTGTAGTACTCAGCATATACCAATAACAAAAGCTTAATACAACTCACATTTGAGCACTTCTTGTAATTACAGAAGTCAAATGTGACTTGTGTATTACAATTTTGTTTTAGAGACAGAGTCTCACTTTATCACCCTCAGTAGAGTGCTCTGGCATCACAGTTCACAGCAAACTTTAACTCCTGGGCTTAGGTGAGTCTCTTGCCTCAGCCTCCCAAGTGGCTGGGACTACAGGTGCCCCCCACAATGCTCGGCTATTTTTTGTTGCAGTTTGGCTGGGGCTGGGTTCAAACCCACCACCCTTGGTATATGGGGCCAGTGCCCTACCCACTGAGCCGCAGGCACTGCCCGTGTATTACAATTTTTAATACAGTTTTTCCTTTCTTAAAATATGTATGTATTTTTAGCACCCTCTGTGTGCATATATATGTATCTCTGTGTGTGTGTGTGTGTGTGTGTGTATAAGGATGCTACCTTTCCTATGTTTGTTAGCTTTAGGTATGTGGGTCTCCCATTGTGAGGGCAATAAAACCCTTACAACTCTATGCTCTACGTACTTTTTTTTAGGAGGTAAAGAGGGAGAAGGATGGAGAGAAAAGGTTATTTAGATTGTTTTACTTCTTTGGCAGTGTTTTTTGGGAACAAAATCCCAGAAGAGAATGGGTAGTGGATGCTAATAAGGGTGAAACACAGGCGCTGGGGACAAAGGTCCAGGGAGGCACCGACTGCGGTGGGCACTGACACGAGCCCTGGCAGCCACACTGGCTGTAAATCTCTCCCACTTACGTCTTTAATGGGTGATCCTGGGCACGTTATTCATCCTCTTCAAGGTAGTTTCATCATGTATAAGATGAGACTTATAATAGCACCTACCTTATAGACCGATTGAGAGAGTTAAGTAAAATTGTTCTCAACCCAAAGCTTAGCCCTGGCGGATACTCTATAAATAGCAACTATTATTTTAATAATTACGTGCCTTAACAGTAGAAAAACCACGGAGATGCCTATGGCATCCGGGCAGGGTATATATACTTCCAAAACGCTTTGCCCACCAGAAGACACCTGTCTTTCAAGGTTGCCGCCTGAAATGTGTGTTCAATATGGTGTCTGCCTCACATTGATATAATCGAGAGACAACAGACATAGTGAAGATCATTTTTCAAATGCAGAGAGAGAAGGCCTTTTCATTGCTATTATATACATAATAACTAGTAAAGAGAATAGATTCGGGATACTAAGAAAACAAAATGGGTTAATGTACTGTGATATATATATATATATATATTTTTTTTTTGCAGTTTTTGGCCGGGACTGGGTTTGAACCCCCTGCATATGGGGCCGGTGCCCTACTCCTTTGAGCCACAGGTGCCACCCTACTGTGATTTTTTTTCAAGGTATGCTATAGAATGGGAAGTGTTCCCCTGCCTGTTTCCTTCTGCTCCAAGTAGAAGGCCAATGTCAAGCCAGTGGGTCATGGGGCAGAGTTTACAGGCAGCTGAGAGGGCTTTCTGGAAGCCTTCTGGTTCTGACGGTTACTTTCAGCAGCCAGAGAACTGACCCAGTACTTTGGGACTGCAGCTTCCCTCTGTAGATCATCAAGGTTCAAACAAGAGCCTGCATCAGAATCCTTGGGGGCCTGCAGAGTTCTGGGCCTCTACCCACCTGTCTGATTCCTAAGTCTGGGGGAACCATTTCTGATGAGTCCCAGAAGTGATATCGGTGATGCTGGGCTGGGACTACTTTAAGAACCATTGTTTTAGGACACTGTTTCCCCACTGACAGGCCAGGTCCCAACTACAGCATGTTCACAGCTGTGTATGATGAGCTGCTACCATTATTTTCTCCTTGGAACACCAGGTACGGGCCCTGACATTCCAACCCACGTATCAACATGTCCCTCTGCCCTTTCTCGGTCTTGGCACTTCAGTTTCTTCCCCTTTCCCTTCCAGAAACCTTGCCCATGCATTGGTGGTTCATGCTGTGGCAGGCTTTGGTTTGTCTTTCCCCCTGCTCTTGTCTGCATTGTAAGTTTTGTTGATTTTACAACTGGAATTTTCCTTTGCTCTCTGGCCTAAGAGTTTCCCCTAAAGCTCTTGCCTTCTTGTGTACAGGACATAAATGTATCTAGGAGCGCTAACAGCATGGCTCTCTATCAGAATGTGCTTACCACTTGGCACACAGTAGTTTTGACCGAAAGTAAAACTAAAACTGAAGTTGCAGCATGTGACTGAGGCGTGAGGCTGGGTGGAATGAGGTGACTTCTTCCTAGTTCTTATTAGAGATTTTGTTATTGAGTTTGCTTTAGTCAGGGGTGCTTATGCTGGAAACCCACTGAAATGTTTTTCTTTTTTTGCCTTTTAATTAATTTTCTATTTGGGTTTCAGTGTAAGCCTTAATTTCGAGTTTGTTTATGGCCAAAGAGATATTTAAATTTAAATATCAATTTGTGATGTTCTCAGTTGGATGCTCCCCTGCGCCCAATCTCCTACTTTAGTTTTGGGATGGCCAGATATAGTTTTTTTTGTTTGTTTTCCACTTGATCAGGGTCTCACTCTGTTGCCTGGGCTAAAGTATAGTAGCATCATCATCAGAGCTCACTGCAACCTCAAACTCTTGGGCTCAAGCCATCCTCCTGCTTTAGCCTCCCAAGTACCTGGGACTCACCAATAGGTGCTCACCAATATACCTGCTTAGTCCTTCCTTCCTTCCTTCCTTCTGTATAGATGTGCTCAGGCTGGTCTCAAACTCCTTGGCTTCTGGCCAAGCCTCCCAAAGTGCTAGGATTACAGGTGTGAGCCATCATGCCCAACCTCAGAATTTAGGACCTCAATCCTAGTGAAATTTTAGCTTTAACTTAATTTTGCTTTCTTTTTTCAATGGAGAAGATGAAATAGATACTTGTATTTTACTTATTACAATTGACTGTCTTCTTTACAGCTGTGAAAAAATGAACAGCTTGCTATATCCATCAAAGAAAAACCATGGGGCACGTGTGTTAGTGTGTGTGTGTGTGTGTGTGCGCGCGCGCGCGTGTCTTTAAAAACCGCTGCATCTGTGCTACATTGTACTTAACCGGAATGACTGTGACTAACATATAATAAAAGCCTTCCATTAATTTGTCCTGTGCTTCAGAAAAGTGAGCATTTCAGTCAGCTCCTCAGATGCAGGGAATAGATTTTCTTTCCTAAGGAAGCTGTGAAAGAAATAAATTGAAACTCAGCTGGGCCAAGCATGGAGGCTCATGCCTTTAATTTCAGTGCTTGGGAAGCCAAGGTGGCAGAATAGCTTGAGGCCAGAAGTTCCAGGCCAGCCTGGGCAATATAGCCAGGCCTTGTCTCTACAAAAAAAAATTAAAAATTAGCTGGGCATGGTGGCACAGGCCTGTAGCCTCAGCTAGTCAGGAGGCTGAGGTAGAAGGATTGCTTTAGCTGAAGAGTTTGAGGTACAGTGAGCTATGGTGATGCCACTGCCCTGTAGCCTGAGTGAGAATCTGTCTCAACAAAACAAAAACGAAAACAAAAACAAACTCCCCAAAAACTCAACTGCAAAGTAGAGTTAACACAGAGGATGATCTGGTAAACTGGTTATAAGAAAAACACGAATGTCCTCTCTCTTATGTGTTGTAATTTCCCTTAAATTCCAAAGAATTTAGGTGTTATCAATTTACTAAACTTTGAATAACCACATTTAGGAAAAGTAAAACTTAAACCAGATGATCTCTTGAGTAGACTGGGAAAAGATAGGCGAACCACAAGTAAAGACAAGACAGTAGGGAGGATTTGGCTGAATTAAAAAAAGACAGGAAAGACGGCTTCCCAGTCCCCCTTCCTCCTTTTTGGTTTGTACTTCTGATCCCTCATGTTTGAATTCTTTGCATGGAACATTTGAAAATTCCCTTTTTGATGAGTAGTAAACTATTTCAGATGATCTCCGTCATCAAATTCAGTGCAAACACTCTAAATAAGAACATTTTCACATTTGTAAAAACTTTTCCAATGGCTTTCCTGAAAACAAGAAGAGTTCTCCCATGCTTTATCACATCTGGGAACTTTTTTAAACTTTTAATTTTGCCAAAGATCAATTCTGGTAATATATTCTGCGCTGAGGATATTACGAACACACTTATGCTGGTGGAGTGTAGATTGGTATAGCCTCTCCAGAGAGTAGTTTACAATGTCTAAGATAAAAAAGCACATAACATTTGATCCGGCAATTCCTGTTCTAAGCTACCTGTATAATTAATGTAAGGGAAATTACAACAAATAAGAGTTAGGAATCTAAGCTACCTATGTAATTCTTTGTATGTGGAAAGGTATATATATTCCAAAGATATTCATTGAAATGTTATTTGCAATAACATATTTTTATTGAAATGCAGCCAAACATAAATTTTGCTTTATTCACTTGATGGAATACTATGCAGCTATTAAAACGAATTCAGAATGTATTGGTGTGGAATAATCTCAAGGAGATATTCAGGAAAGCTCCTGTCTATATTTGTTTTACATATTACTAGGTATATAATACCTCTGAAATGTTATAGAAAAGACTGATGAAAGCAGTTGCAGCAGGAAAGATGTTAGGAAGGGCAGGGGGTGCAAGAGGGGAGGGAAATTTTCACCCTCTTCTTGGGATGTTTTGAATTTTACACTTTAAGCATCTATTTCTTATTAAAAATAAAAATTTTAAAAGTGCATGGAACCTGAAGTCACAAAGCTGAACTATACAAGGTTAATCCACCTTATACTGGTGACTTCAATAAATCAAGAACTAGATGTCTACATCATCTGCTTCTGAATGTAATTGAACTTATTCTATAGAGAAGGCAGAAGTCTTATCATAGGCCAGGCAAACTCAGGCCAGAAAAGTGCTTCTTTTAACAACATATTTCTCAAACAGGCATTTGTAAAACCAAAAGGCACCCATTCTTTACTTTGCCTGACATGCTTAGTAAGCTTAAAGTTCATCTCTGTAAGGTAAAATAAAGGAAGCTTTGTAGCCATCATTAAATGTCTTCACTGTGAGATTTATGGCCATAATTGTGACAGAGCAAATGATTTTTTTTTTCCTGGCAGCAAAAATAGTTTTAAAAAGAAACTAGGTATTGTTTTTTCTTTTCCAAGCAAAGTATAGATACCCCCAAATTACATGGTGTCACGGAGCATGCCATAGTTAGAAAAAATGATGCCGTGCCTTTCCAGTCTTATTAAGAAAATTACACAGTTAACTCTTTGTACCTTTGAAGAGTGTCTCTGTCTGACGAACTTTGTTATTAGCACAACATTCAGCTGAGATTTGGGTACTAAAAAGAACTCCTTTTGGAGTTAACAAAGTAAATTCTGAAATAAAACAAATGTCCTACATCGCAATAGATACAAATTCTATAACTGTGGCTGAACATTCCAAGACTTTGTGTGTAGGTTTCGGTGGCGGAAACAACAAAAACCGCGAACGATCTATACCTGATGATCGACGAGTGGGTTATTAAGGTGCCAAGGGAAGGAACTGTGCCATTTTCTGTGCTACTATCTGCACAGACCAATCTCATGGGGGTCACGCTACTCACTCCCTCACTTTTCTTATTCCATCAGTCACCAGCCTCTGTGCTCATTGCTAGGTGTTGGGGGACACAAAAGTAAAGAGGCACAGTGTTTCTGTCCTTCAAGAGCTTACAGGTTGGTGAGAGGGAGGTTGGTGGAGAGGAACACAGGAAACAGGGAAGTGGAATGTCCCGTAATAAGAGAGAAAACTCTTAAGAGAACAGAGGGCAGTCCTTGAATACAGCTTGAAGTGTAGTGGGCGTGTGTCTGGGGGAGGAGGAGTTGTTACAGTGTTGAGGAGGCTTAGGAAAGATTTCCAGGATGATGTGATGCTTGAAGGGGGTTTCAGTGACATGTGGGCGTTTACTGGGTTTCTGTGTGTGTATTTGATGGGGGGTGGGGGGGGGCAGAAGCAAAGTTTTAGGTGGAAGGACACAACACAAAAGAGACACCGAGATGAGAAACATCCCGGGGAAGGGTGTAGCTCAGCTTCAAGAAACTAGGTGGTTGAACCTCTGGGGAAGGCAGGAGGGAGGAAAGGTGAGTCTGAGAGAGAAGCAGCAGCCACATAGGAGATTCTCTGCGAACCAAGCATTTGAGTATGGATGGACCATGCAAAAAAATGCAGCAAGCATCCTAATTTTCAGTGGCCCTTGAAATAATCTACTTATTTCAGAGTTGTAAGCTGCACAGCTTTAGATGATAATTATATATTTGATGCTATAATTGATACTACATATAAAAGTGACTTCAGAGCCATTTCTTTAAAATATAAAATAAACGGAGACTCTCTAAAGAGGAAAGAGAAACCATTATGGCCTCCAATTAACAAAAATATTTGGAACGCTTATGTTACAGTGTTCTGAGCCACAAAACATGGGGGAAATGGAAAGTTTTCGTGCATTGCTAGTTTATGGTTTCGGTCTCTCTGGTTAGGTTTTTATAAAATTCGAAGAATTGCTTATGGCTTACCTGTTGTGTTACCCGCACAATTCAGTTAGGCAAAATTGGAGTCTCTGGAAAAATCATTGCTATTAATCTACTTCCCTTTTAGCTTCTGTACCTTGAAAAAAAAAGTCTTTTAAATATATTTTCTGTGCTTGAAAAATAATGCATTCAAATGATTTAAAACGTGGATATTGTAAATAAGAAAATTTAAAAATCAGTCATAAAATGCCATGCTCAGAAATATTGACTGTCAGTTTTTGTTGCATTTCCTTATACATTTAAATGTATTCAGATACGTGTGTGGTTTTCTGCTCTTGGAACTAAAATTTATGAAATTGTCTTGTCATAAGCTATTTTTGAACTTTAAAAAAAATAACTGCAATACTATTTTATTATCTGGTTGTACACTAGTGTATTTAATTATTTTCCTTTTTCCCCTTATTGTTGGACAATTCAGGTGAAAAATATTGGGAAGAGGCTGTTTGACTGGGGGATCCACAGCCCAGGCAGACAGACCTGCAGTTGAGTGTTTCATCTCCCCTCTACCCACTAGGACTCTGGGCAAATCTACCAACTTTCTTACCTGGTCTTCCCTTCCATGTTTTATGACAAGAAAAATAGAGAACACTTCAGAAAAATCTCTGTGAAAATCAATCACAGGCACGTAAAACTTAGCGTGACATGTAGTATTATGGAAATAAACGCCAATTATAAATATAAATATTGCCAAAATTTTTGCCAGAAAAATTGGAACAATTTTCATTTTGACTGGCCATATTTTGATGCACTCTTTGTGATCACCGACATTTAAAAAATCTTCATCCATTTTATAAGAGATGGTATCTGTCTGCATTACCTATTGCTTTGAAATGAGCCACCCCAAAGTTGGCTTATCACAACATGACTTACTCTTTCTCATGATTCTGAGGGTTTGCTGGACACGGGTGGTCAGTGCTGCTCACATGCTCCATCTGGGCTCACACCTGCAGATTTGTACAGCTGGCAGCGGGACTGGGCTGGTATTTCTAAGAAGACTTTTCTTTTTTGTGCTGTTGGCTGGGGCACTTCAATTCTCTTTCTGTGGCCCTTTATCTCGCCACATGGTGTGTCCTTCCGGACTCTACAGGCAATCTTTTCTTCCACCTCCATAATCAGGCCTCCATGCCAGCATGGCGCTTCTTCAGTCCAGATTCAGAACAGACCTGCTGCTTTAAAACTCCTTGTTAATTGGCAAATTTTATATATTTAACGTGTATAACATGTTGTTTTGAAATAGGTATATAGTTGTCTCTTGATATCTTCAAGGGATTAGTTCCGGGACCCCTGTGGATACCAAAATCTGAAGATGCTCAAGTCGCTGATATAAATGGGGTAGTATTAGCATATAATCTATGCATATCCTCTCAAATACTTTACATCGTCTTTAGATAAATTATAGTATCTAATACAGTGTAAATGCTAAGGAAATAGTTGTTACATTGTATTTTCTATTTGTACATTTTTATTGCTGTATTATTATTTTTCTTGTTTTTCTTTTCTTTTTTTGCTAAATATTTTTCACCTGAAGTTGGTTGAAACTTGGGGATGTGGACCTGGGAGACACTGCGGGAGCCTGTATGTTGTGGAGTGGCTAACCTGAGCTAAATAACTTGTGTATTATTTCATATCCATTTCAGTTGTTTGTGGTGATAACACTTAATATCTATTCTTAGCGATTTCCAAGAATAGAATACATTGTTATTAACTATAGTCACCATGTAAAATAGAGTTCTTGAACTTATTCCTCCTGTCTAATTGAAATTTTGTATCCTTGGACCAACATCTGCTACCTTTTTCTGGTCAAAAACAAGACTTAAGTTGATCCCAACTGGAGAAGGGTTGGGGAATTAGACTCCACTTCTTGGGGGAGGAAAGGCAAAGAATTTGTAGCCCTCTTCAATCTGCCACACTATTTACATTTAAAATTTTGACTTATGTACCTAAAAACAAAACCAAACAAACACCCCTCCCCCCTTACTATATTATGGTTGTCTGTAAGACCATATGCTGTTTTGGTTTTTCAAGCCAATTTGTCTTTTCATGAGACTGAGGGTGGGAGGTTGTAGAGAGGTGGTAACTTAACTGTCACACGCTGTCATAACTGGCATGCTCATCTTTATTTCTCAGGTCACATTTAAACTTCCCAATAAAAGTGTTACTTTTATTTCCTGTTTTCCACTGTTATATAATTCTTTCTCTATTGATGTCTCTGACAGTTATTTGGAGGAGAAAAATCGTGGGCCATTAAATTTATCCTGAAACCTAAATTTCCTTTATTCTTTTTTTTTTTACTAAACAATTATTATTGAATGAATGAAAAATATCTCTTTAATTCTTGAGGTCATAAAAAATAAATTCTGATTCTACTTCCCCATATGATATCTAGCCAAGTATTTAGTGATCTCTGAATTTTTCACACCCCATCTGAACCTCAAGGTTTTGTTTTTTCATCTAGGGTTATGGATCCAGCTTATTTTTAAGTATCTTTTTAAAAAATGACTTGAATCTGTTTTCAATCGTAGTTTAAGGATGTCTCATTGAATTCTGTGACATAATTTACAATAGCTAGTAACTCTATAAATCTTACGATGGTTTCAGTGTCCCCTGCCAGGCTTTGTCCATGTGAAAGTGGGTTCTGATGTTGTTTCTCCATTTTCACTTGGTCAGCTGGATCCATCTTCAGGGAAGAAGTGGGGTGTCCTTTCAATCCTTGCCTGACTGAGAGTCTTGGTACAGGCATACCTTCTAGATTTAACGTGGAATTTTTGCTTCTCAAGCTTTTTATACCTTAAAATTCCATAGCTATCACACTTTTGATTTTATTTCAATAAGTGTTGAGAAAGAGAAATTGAGGCTTTCTGATTGTTGCTTCTTTCTGAATAGTAATTATACAATTTCCCTCCTTCAAGTTAAGTTTTCAAAAATGCTATTGTTTATTTAAGTCCTTTTTACTAATTTTGCAGAGATCCTGCTGAGTCACTTTGAGTTGTGATTTTTGTTCCAGAGAATTTTCTTCTTGTATTCTATCTTTGACTATCTCTTTACTCATGATTGCTGGTTTCTACAGGTGGAAAATTATTATTTATACCTGATTTCTAAACTGTCCTCCACATTCTTTTCATCTCTTTTACTTATGCTCTTAGAAACTTTTTCGAGTACATCCTCTACAGTACAGATAGGAATTTGTAATTTATTTATGCATAGCCAAGATGAAAACACATTTTCATTTTTTCCATCACTTTTTCCCTTACCTTATTTTTTTCTTTGTCCTAACTTTCCCTTAAGGAGCAACATTTATTTATTAATCTTCTTTTCACACAAGAGTGGTTTGCCAGATTACTTAAAATCCAAGAAGAGTAAATCACCTACGTGCAGAAAAAGGAAAACAAGGTGAAAAAAACTTAAATAGATCTAGTGATAAGGCAAACATAAAATGCCTTGCTCTGAAGTCTCACACTCTTTGGAATTAGCAGATACCTACTGGTGAGCAGCCAACAGTAATACTATATATGTACAAATTACACTATCCACAGGCACAAATGAACAACGGTTTGGGAGCAGCTCAGTTCTTCTATGTGCTATGATAAAGAAGTATATGCCATTGAGATCCCTCCTCCATGGGATTATCTGCACCATAATGATCAGTGTTCTCTTTTTTTTTGTTTGTTTTGAGACAGAGCCTCAAGCTGTTGCCCTGGGTAGAGTGCTGTGGCGTCACAGCTCACAGCAATCTCCAACTCCTGGGCTTAAGCGATTCTCTTGCCTCCACCTCCCGAGTAGCTGGGACTATAGGCACCCACCACAACGCCTGGCTATTTTTTGGTTGTAATTGTCATTGGTGTTTGGCAGGCCTGGGCTGGATTCAAACCCACCAGCCCAGGTGTATGTGGCTGGCACCTTAGTGGCTTGAGTTACAGGCGCCGAGCGCAGTGTTCTTAACAATATCTGCAAGAGAGACACTTGACTGATGTCCTCACTGATGATGGGTTAAGGGCCTTGCCTCAAAGGCAATTCAAGTCTGGAACTATTTGGAGGATACTGAGGGCCACAAAGATTTCAGCTGTGATTTTGAGATTTTCTTCTTTGGCATGTTATCTGGAATATAATTGTTCTTTCTTCCCAATTAAATTTGGAGCTACCTGTTAGTAGAAAGTCAAACCAGAAGTTGGGTTGAAATTCTCTTGTGAAATTAATGGAGTCTAAAACAAACAAACAAACGAAGAAAAACCACCATATACAACTACAGGGGATTAACTAGGAGTCAAAGCATTACTCATGAGCAGAATAAAACCTTGTAGAAAACAATTAATATCTAATTAAGGGACTGACAAATGGGGACTGAAGCCCTAAATTTCTACTTCTAGACCTTGGGTACAAAACTTGTAGCATAATTTTTTTTTTTTTTTGAGACAGTCTCATGCTGTCACCCTGGGTAGAGTGCTGTGGCATCATCATAGCTCTTAACAACCTCTAACTCTGGGTTCAAGTGATCCCCTTGCCTCAGTTTTTCTATTTTTAGTAGAGACAGGGTTTTGCTGTTGGTCAAGCTGATCTTGAACTCCTGAGCTCAAGCAATCCATCTCTCCTGGCCAGGATAAAAATTTTTGAGGCAGCTGTACCCAAATATTATGGCCATAATACTATCTTAATAATGTATTCACTGCTTCAAGCATGCTGCTTTCTGGGGTGTACACCAAAAAAACTGTTGTCTAAATACAAAGTGAATGAATGTGTTAATTATTAAATATGAATATGTTAAGACTTAGATAGTGTTGTAAAATAGGTTTGGGGCTTTAAGTTAATTGAGAGCCATTTGGAGAAATGATTAGATGGGAAAGCCAGGTGTCCTTAATGAAAACACTTTGGTCATGACAATGAAATTGTACTTTTGCACATGTGAAAATTCCACTGGAGATTCTTTCCAAAGCATCTTAGACAACAGCTGAAAAGTCCTCTTCCCAAACCTTGGTTAGTGCTTTTGAGTTTTTCCTCCTTCTTTTGACTTAAGATCAGCATCGTGAACTGACAGTAAATAAAAAATCAGAAATATCACAAACAAAACCTACTGGTTGGATCATTATCCTCTAAGTATGTATAAACTTTCTAGTTTTGTGTTCTTGGGTACACTTCACCCAGGAACATTCTCATGTCATTTGTGAAAAAGTTTTTTCCAAAATTGTCAGGAAATGTCTATTTTTCAATAAGCAGAACGATGTACCCTGGGAACTTGACGCCCAGATAATCCGGCTTGAAATAGGTGAGTAAGAAAATCCTCCTGGGTGCTTTCCCTCAAGGCCAAAAAATGAACAAATGATTGGTAGGTAGGTAGACAGATAATACAGAGAAAGGATAAAATGAGCTTCATGGCATGGTTTAAGGTAAAAAGAAATCATAAAGCACACTGTGTAGCCTGGGATGGGGCGGGAGCGGGCTGTGGCAATGGGGTTAGACTGGAGAAAATGGACTGAATATAAGATTCTGCCAGTGGCAGCTTCCCTGAATCTCTACAGAGTTAACAGCAGAAAGGTGGTTTCCCCAAGAGAAGAGCCTAAGCTATTTCCCTCTCCACTGCCCTCAACTTGTCCCTTAAGGAAATCTTTGGCTATAAAATATGGCAATGATTCCACTACAGCTGTCCTCATAATAAATAAGAAAACTATTCATTCTACCACCTTCTCCACCCAGGATGGTGTGTGTGTGTGTGTCTTAAAGAATACTATATTCAGCAAATTTTTCATGCCTTTTCAAATGTCAGTGCAAAATATGGGAAAAGACATCCAAATGCAATCCAATTATCTCTCTGCCTTTCCAAAAGAAAGACTGTTCTGGTGTAAACCTGCCCCTGGTGACGAATCAGTAGGAAGCAATGCACTTTAAGGAGAGGGCTCTTGGCTAGGATCCTATCAGCCTGCGGTGCTTCCGGGCTCTGGTGAGGCCGCAGCCT
This sequence comes from Galago senegalensis, assembly GCA_963575145.1. Classification (NCBI taxonomy): domain Eukaryota; kingdom Metazoa; phylum Chordata; class Mammalia; order Primates; family Galagidae; genus Galago; species Galago senegalensis. Next base: position 6,249 of record CAUYTI010076692.1, on the reverse strand, counting down.
GAGGACTGCTCCCGTATCCACAGTCACCACTCCTTCGGGGTGTATTTCAACATTGTGAACATTATTCCCGTTATGTGACAAGATGACAAATACCATCCAATGAACCACAACACATAAAAGGGGAAAATGACATTTTCTCACCTTGGGAGGCCTCAGAAGGTCCGTGGAGCTGCAGACGCTGGTTTGTATTATTTTGCCAGAGAGTTTCACCCTGGAAAGATAGGTTCAAAGAGCAGAAGTTTAACAAAGAGGGAGGGTAAGATAAAATAAGGATTTAGCAGGAAGCCAGCCTGGGGAACACAAGATAGACGTGGATGAAATAGGCTCAGTCTGAATTTCTAACGGGGGCTCTTCCGATCTGCCCTCTTTGCCTCTCTATTGCAATAGGCAGAAGGGGCAAATATTTTCCAACAGTCAAAGCAGAATCTCTCAAAATATGAGAAAGTGAAGCAGTGCTCTAACAAACATAGACCTCCAAACATCTGGTTCTTCCTCCTGACTCTCCCAGGGATCACTTATGAGCAGATAATTTTTTTTTGTTTTTCCTCTAGGCTACAATGAGATACAAATCTGGTATCTATATGATCCATAGTCATCTTGTAAATCAGCCAGTTGCCGAGTCAGGTGCACACAGCCGGCCTGCCGTCCGTCAACCTTGCTGTCTTCACTGAGTGATGTAGTTTTTCCCAGCCTGATCAAACAAATATCACCCAGAAAGGCTATTTTCTCCTGCTCAGGGTTGTTTGCTTAAGTTCAACAGGTATCGGGGGAATTTAATGGCCCATGTGGTAGCAAACCAGCTATAGGAGAGTCTTTCTAGGATGCCCCTGTTCTTGGAGAACAAGGATAATGTTGAATGTCTGTAGATTTCAAAATCGATTCTGGGGCACAGGGCTGGAGAAATTGGATTCTGGTAAAAACTTGGTACTATGACTCTGAAGTGCACTACTTTAGTTCCTAGGCAAACTCTGCCTGGGAAGATCATTTTTAGTAGAACAATATTCCTGTCTGTAGAATGATAAGATCTTGGCTGTTTAGACAGATAAGGGATTGACACTGATCTCTGGGGGCCCTGTTTTCTAATTCCGTGGGTGAAGTTCATATAAGGGGGTGAGAACAAAGGTTCGTGTTCCAGAAAAGCAGGTTTGCCTAGATAATTGTAGAAAATTCATCTGTCTTCAGAGCTTCCTCAATACGTAGGTCTTACCCTGTTGCCTTTTTTGTGATAGGTTATAAAACCCTACGAATAGTTTAGGATTACAAAGCTAAAAATCAAAAGGCCACAGAAGTACTAATGAAGTGCACAGACTCGGGGTCACACTGCAGGGTTCATATCCCACACGCAGCCATCATGTAGTACAGTGGTTCTCAACCTTTCTAATGCCGTAAAGTATTTTCATTGTTAAAAAGAGGTCGTGACTCACAGGTTGAAAACCGCTGATCTAGTAGCTATTTGACTACGGACAAGTTACTTAACCTCTCTGAATCTCCGTGTCTGCAGCAGTAAAAAGCGGGTAAGAGCTCTGTCTCAGGACTGGTGAGAGGATTCGTTGAACTAATCCTGCAGAGATCCTAGTCTGATGTCTGTTACACGGTTATCCCTCAATAAATGATAACCACCATTTGGGAATATGGTGCTTGCCAAGGAGGCGCCTCATTTCTTTCTTTCTTTTTTTTTTTTTTTTTTTTTGAGACAGAGTCTCACTTTGTTGCCTTTGGTAGAGTGCCGTAGAGTCACAGCTCATAGCAACCTCTGGGCTTAGGTGATTCTCTTGCCTCAGCCTCCTGAGTAGCTGGGACCACAGGTGCCCGCCATGATGCCTGGCTGTTTTTTTGTTGCAGTTTGGCCGGGGCTGGGTTTGAACCCACCACCCTGGATATATGGGGCCGGCGCCCCACTCACTGAGCCACAGCGCCACCCAAGGCGCCTCATTTCTGCAAACTCAGTAATGACTGAGGTTCGGATCACTCCATTTCCACATTTCTCCTTGTTGCCTTTAAATTTTTCTATCAATCCATCATTGCATGATTCTCAACACAACCTAGTGCAGGGTAACTCTAGGAGAGGAAAGGCAGACACAAAGTGAGAAGACGGTGGGCTCCCCATGAGGATTAGAGAGCGAGCAAATAAAAGGCAGCCCCCCACCTGGCCGAGTGCGGATGGTCGGTGGGAGGACCGGTGTAAGTGGACAGTGAAATGTTTTATGTTAATAATGTGGCATATCAAGTGGCATGATTTTCCTGGTGATAATTATTAATAGCACGGACCATGAAAGGGTGGAGTCAATCTTCTGGCACCTTTTCAGACAGGCATCTGCCTATGACTAACCCTTCACACACACACACAGACGTCCAGGGACACACGCACACACACACACAAATATCTTTTTCTGACAGTAGTTTCCTTACATTTGCGATACATTCATCCTGCAATTCTGCATGACATTGCTGGCAAAGGGACACAGTTGCTAGATAAGTGTTTGAGGCACTGACAGAATCCCCTGCACTCAGACGCTGATTTGCTGGTGTTCTGCCATCCTCTATAAAGAAAAGATCATGTCCTCAGCATCAGTGATAGAGAAATCTTCAAAGAAGGGGTTGGTTAAAAATGAGCATTTTACTAAAAACATACTTGCTATTCCTCTGTCACTGCCCGAGATGGGAAGATGTGGAGTCAATTTAGTGAGCTTCAATTGTAGCTGACTTGGGAAGGAATAATATACTCACGTCTCTCTGGATGCATATTGAACAGGAGCTATCCCGAGGGCTGTGCGTTTACAGATCAGACCTGATCAGACTTCCAAACACAGACTGTCGCCTTAAAATGGGGAGAAGTAAATCCTCCTATCTTTGAGAACCAGCAGTTAAAGGGCTTCCCGATTCATTTCTAAAATGTACATGGGAAGTTCTCCATTTTCATAATTTTCTTGACAAGCTAGATGCCTGGAGGAGGTGTGACAAGGGCCAAGCTTTCTTGCTAAGCAAGGTTTCAGAGACATAAGGAAGGTCTCCTGTCCGCTGGATCCAGTGCACCATTACTCCATGCCTAAAATGCCACCGCGGAACCTGCACGCCAAAGTCATTTTCTTTGAAGTCACAAGTTTGATAGGTTGAGGAGAAGCTGGGGAAGGGACAGTGCACACAGATGTCTCCTCTTCACACTTCCCTGCAGGGCTGGCCTTTGGAAATATTAGCAGCTCGAGAACTTCAGGGAATGAACTAGAAGGCCACTGAGTGGGTCCAATTAAAATAAATATTAAATTGAAAAGGAGAAAAGTGAGTGAAAGTAAAGTTGATTGGTTTTGGAGAGAACTTAGGAGAAACATTTTATATATATTCATGTACAACCCGAGACCCTGACACCAACATACAATGAGTTTTCCTTCCTGGAAGAAGCAGGTACAATAAACAGACTGTGAGTATCTCAAGTGGAGCAGCCCAAGCCCTCCTTCTGAAACGATTTATCTGGTTGCAATAAGAGAAAATGTGTGACATTGTTATACACCCTAGTAAAAGTCCTCTTTTTCCTGAAATCATGTTTTTCTTTTTGTATTTCTATACATGACACTTGTTCATCCTTATTTCAAGTAAGTCATAAAAACATTGTGTGTGGCTGTCACCATGGTTTTTATCTCTCCCTTGAGTTAAACAAAAAATAATCCCCTTCTTTAGAGTCATTATCCAATGGTGACAGCAGGGTCTTGGCTCTAGGTCTTGAGCAGAATTCTTGGGCCTTGGCAATGTGATTGAGTGTCCTGTGTTAGCTTTGACGCCTGTGATGGCTCAGACAGTTGAACAATCCCACTTGCTGGTGTAGGACAGGAAAAGGTTTCAGGAACACTTGGCTTTGTAATTGATCAGGGATGAAGAGAGAATGAAACTCTTGAACTTGACCCCATTTTATCTGTTGAAAAGCAGTATTTTCTGGGAGTTTTTACCAAGTGGCATGCCTGAGTCTAGAAACCCATTGGATGAGTCTGGAAAGTCTCTGCCTTGGGAGGCCTGGTCATGATATCAGAGAAGAGCTGGTGGGTCAAGAAAGTGTATGAACTTACAGGTGGGGAGATGTCTTCTTACCGTGGATATGTCCCAATTGTAGATCTACGTAAGTCACCATGAACATATAAAGAAGAAATGGTGGGAAATTCCCTGAGGAGAACTGGATACATAAAATTGAGCACTATTAGTATACCTGGAAAGGAAAGATGGTGCCCACCCTGCTTAAGCAGAGTTTGAGGGTGGCCACTGAACTCTATTGCTTTGCAAGTTATTACCTCTGTGTCTAGGTGAGTGCACAGTTCCATGTCCCCTGGACTTGAAGGACAAGTCTCTCAGGAACTGAGAGATTTGAAGAGTTTTTAAAGGTATTGCATTTCCAATTCATTTATCAGTATTTATTCAAATCTTACTGTATGCCAACCACTATCCAAGTACAGGTAATTTAGTGGTGATAGGAAGAAAACCCTAAACAAGTCAGCTCTATCCCTGCCCTTGGAGAACTTATATTCTAGAGGTTGCAATAGGCATTAATAAAATAACCATACTGGCTAGGCGGCCATAGCACAGTGGTTATGGCACCAGCCAGATGCACTGAGGCTGGCAGGTTCAAGCCTGGCCTGGGCTAGCTAAACAACAATGACAACTGCAACAACAACAACCAAATAGCCGGGTGTTGTGGCAGGCGCCTGTCGTCCCAGCTACTTGGGAGGCTGAGGCAAGAGAATTACTAAAGCCCAAGAGTTTGAGGTTGCTGTGAGCTGTGATGCTACAGCACTCTAGCCAGGGTGACAGCTTGAGACTCTGTCTCAAAACAAAACAAAACAAACAAAAAAAACTATACCAATGAATGTAAAATTTTATCCTAGGTTGGTGCTAGGAAGGAGAGGAATATTGTGAGAGCATAAGATGTGGGTGGTTGACACATTTGGAAAGGTGGCAAGCAGGGCCTGAGTGAGGCCTGGGGTGTGGAGAGTGAGTGAGCGTGGTGGGATGTGGCTGGTGAGCAGGTCCGGATGATGCGGGAACTTCTGGGCCATTTTAATTAGACCATTTTGTCCGAACATCAAGGGAACGTCTAGAAATACTATTAGCTTTTAACACTGGTGATGTCATAAAGCAGACAGGACCATTTCTTACGTTTTTTAGTGCTCGAGACTCCATACAATGCCCAGTGCTTCTGGAATGCAGGGTTAGACCCGAGCTGCCACATGTGGGCCCTTGCTTGTGTGCTGCATATTGTGACCGATCGGGTTTCAGGAGCTGAGGGATGGGGTAGATTTGGTTAGACTTTCTCTGATCAGCAGACAGGGTTGTTTTCTCTAATGGAGAATCAAAGGACACACTGGAAATTGAAAGTTGTGTGAAAGGAATCTAAATTGGTAAAATGTCAGATACACCTGTGATTTATGTCTCCTTTACATCTCATGGCTGATAAAGCTAACACTCCTCTATTAGTTGGTGTGTGTGTGTGTGTGTGTGTGTGTGTGTGTAGGCAAAAAAAATTTCCAAAGCAGGGAGGCTGTAGAGGTCTTTGCCTTATTTTTTCTGACCATGATGAGGTCAGAGAAACATCTGAACATCTGGCCTGAGGAAAATGCAAATTTCATACCTTGCATTAGGCAACTAATTTTTCTTTTTTAAAAAAATTACACAAGCAACGTATATGCATTAAATAAAATGTCGGGAATTTGTACAACCAAAAATAATAAAATTAGAAACTCTTTGCAGTTTTTGGCTGGGGCTGGGTTTGAACCCACACCTCCGGCCTATGGGGCTTGCGCCCTACTCCTTTGAGCCACAGGTACTGCCCTAAAATTGGAAACTCTTAATTCTATTAATATTTTGGGGCTCGGCACCTATAGCTCAACAGGCTAAGGCGCCAGCCACGTACACCTAAGGTGGCGGGTTCGAATCCCCAGCCCGGACCTGCCAAACAACAATGATGGCTGCAACCAAAAAATAGCCAGGCAGGAGACTCACTTGAGCCCAGGAGTTGGAGGTTGCTATGAGCTGTAATGCCATGGCACTCTACCCAGGGGGACAGCTTGAGGCTCTGTCTCAAAAAAAAAACAAAACATTTTGGTATATGTACTGGCAGGTGCCCCCTTTTCTTCTTCTTCTTCTTCTTCTTCTTCTTTGAGAGAGAGAAAGTATACCTTTAAAATTTCTAATACACCCATTTTATTGAATGATGGACATGTTCATTTTCAATAGAAACATTCATTCTCATGTATAATGGAAATTAATCTA
>CAUYTI010076691.1:61-24566 GCA_963575145.1 Galago senegalensis | reverse complement strand
GAAAAATGGCCAGGCATTGTGGTGGGCGCCTATAGTCCCAGCTACTTGGGAGGCTGAGGCAGGAGACTCGCTTGAGCCCAGGAGTTGGAGGTTGCTGTGAGTGTGATGCCATGGCACTCTACCCAGGGGGATAGCTTGAGGCTCCGTCTCAAAAAAAAAAAAACCAACCCTGCAAAGGCTCCCCATTTTACATAGAAGCTGTAATCTTTGCAGTGGCCCACTGGGGCTTATAAGAAATGACCCTGGTTGTCTCCCTAACTTTAACTCTTGTACCCTCCCTCTTGTTCACTCCACCTCAGCCCCCCCTGGGGTCCTTGCTATTTCCTCTATTAGAAACATTCTCCCTCAGGTATGCACAGGGCTAACTCCTCCATCTCCTTCAGATGTTGGCCAAAATGTCACCAGACTTACACTGCCTTTCCTATTTTATGCTAATGTTGGTTCCATCCCACGCTAGGGCTTCTAGTCACTCTACTCTGATTTTTTCTTTTTTTCCTTCCTCTTCTTTTAAAAAATCACAGTGCTCATCTGTCGCGACCCATCGGGCTCCTGTGGCCCTGGTCTCGGTTAGTGCAGGAAGGAACCAGGCGAGAAGTGGATTAGAAGTACAAGCTTGTGGAAGGCGGGCTAGCCCTTACTTTCCGGGTAGCCCCGAGCAACCTCCGCACCAGCCTTTTATTGAAAGGGAATCATACAGGTGAGGGGAGTAATTAACAATGACTGCTTGCTGAGGGCACGGGCTCCTTCCACAAGGAACTCCTGTGGAGGAATGGCCCGAGGTCCACGCCTCAGCTGCAGATCATCTTGCTCTGATGTTGGTGTCTCCTACAATACATCACTTGATTTCAGCCAGTATCAGAGGAACCAGAAACTCTCACCCTCCCCCAGCAGGAAAGAAAAGTCCCCACCCAATTCCCAGAAGTTGACAGAGGCTGAGAGGGTGAGCCTGGACTGCTATCTCAATGATGTCCAGGTTCAAATTAAAAACCACTCATCATATCAAGAACTGGGGAGATTTCAAACTGAACACCAAAAGATAATCAATAAATGCCAGCACCCTGATAATATGCTGTTGGAATTATCTGAGAAAGATTTTAAAGCAGTAATGATGAAAATGTTGAAACAAGCAATTAAATACTCTTGAACAAATGAAAAAGTAGAAAGCCTCAGTTGAGAAATAGGAAACCTCAGCAAAGAACTAAAAAGATGAAAAAACACCAAAATGGGAATTTTAAAACTGAAAAATACAATAACCAAAAGCAACCTTACTAGATAAAATCAGCAGAAGAATGTAAGCAAGAGAGAAAGAATCAGTAAACTGAAAGAGCAACAAAAAAAATTACACTAAAGAGAAATTAGACTGAAAACAAATGAACCTCAGGGAACTACAGGACCCTACCAAAGGACTGTTATGGCATGCAAGATATGACCACCAGAGAAATTGAAAAGTTCAATAGGAGTCTTTTATTTAAGGCTGTATTTTCAGACTAGCCAGCCAGCTACCCCACTGATAGAAAATAGGAGAGGCAGCGACCTCCAGCTTTAAGACAGAATTTATATAGGTTAACATATGTAACTAGAAATAGCTTTTATTGAGTCAGCAAAGCAAGCTACCAGTTTCACAACCTAGTGCATACAGAAGCGGTTCTGTGGTAATTTCTGGTGTGTCTGGCTAGATTAGCAAAAATTAATTTAAAAAACAAAAACTATGGGTTAGTAGGCCTCAGCGGCACCGGCAGCTTCACTGGGATGGCCTCATCCTGCTTTTGCAATCCAGGCCCATTACCTCTTCCAGACTGACTTCTTGCTTTTTACTTCTTCCAAAGTGGGTGTGAGGAGGGGGTCGTTGTACAGCATTGGAGCCCATTGCTTCAGGATCTAATGTTGTTCACCGACATTCAATAAGGAAAGGCTAAGGAAGGCTAGGGCTGAAAAATACTTAAAGAAATGACAGCCCAAACTTCCCAAATTCTGCAAAGACCTACTACAGATTCAAGAAGCTGAGTGAACCTCATACATGATTATTAAGCTACTGAAAATAAAGACAAAAAGGGTATCTTAAAAGTAGCCAGAGAAGGGTAGTGCCTGTGGCTCAAAGGAGTAGGGCACCAGCCCCATATGCTGGATGTGGTGGGTTCAAACCCAGCCCCTAGCCAAAACCTGCAAAAAAAAAAGTAGCCAGAGAAAAACAACACCTTCCTAATAGGAGAAAAACTATTCAAATGACAGCAAACTATTCATCAAAAGCAAGTGGCACATGCTTGGAGTACTGAAAGAAAATAGGACTTATTGAGTAAGGCTTACTGCAGGACTATGAAATAAACCTCAACAAATTTAAAAGAACTGAAATACCAAGTGTGTTCTCTGACCACAATGGAAACAAATTAGAATCACTGACAGAAAAATAAGAGGAAATCTCCAAACCCTTGGAACCTAAATAACACACTTCCAAAAAATAATCATTCAAAGATTAGTCTCAAGGGAAATAAATAGAAATGAAAACACAAGATATCGAAATCTGTGAGGCAAAAATTAACTCAAAATAGATCATGAATAAATGTAAAATTATAAAAAATTTTGGAAAAAAAAACCCCAAACTCTTTAGCATCTCAGCCTAGGCAGTAAGTTCTTATACTTGACACCAAAAAACACACATCAAAAAAAGATCCATAACAGGAAAAATTGGTAAACTGATCAATTTAAGTCAAAATTTAAAACTTCTGCAAAACCACGTATCTGAGAATAATACTAGTACCTAGTATTTGTGAAAACACAAAACCAACCAATTAAAAAATGGGCAAAAGACATGAACAGGTACTATCAAAGGGGTTATATATATCATTAGGCAATATGGAAATTAATATTAACACTGCAAAGAGATATTACTGCACTTATATTAGAATAGCCAAAAATAAAAAGTACCAATACCAAATGCTGGCAAAGATGTAGAGAAACTGTATCACTCATACCATTCACTCTGAAAAAGGTTAGTTTCTTTAAAAAAAAATAACGAAAGAAAAAAGAAAGAAAGAAAAGAAAAAACTGAGGCAGATCCTCTTGCCTCAGCCTTCGGAGTAGCTGGGACTATACAGGCATCCACCGTGATGCCTGGCTAGTTTTTTCTATGTAGAGAAGGGTGTCTTGCTCGTGCTCATGTTCTCCAACTCCTGAGCTCAAGCAATCCTCCCACCTCAGCCTCCCAGAGTGCTAGGAGTACAGACAGGCATGAGCCACCACATTCGGCCCTCTTCAAAAATTAAACATGCAACTACCATATGATGTACCCACAGCACTCCTAGGAATTTACTACAGAGAAATGAAAATTTATAATCACACAAGATCTGTATACAAATGTTTATAACATCTTTTTTTTGTAACGGCCCCAAACTAGAAATGAGTCAGACAGCCTTCAGTTGGTGACTTTTTAAAACAAACTGTGGCATATCCACCCTATGGAGTAGTGCTCAGCAATAAAGAGAAAACTAGGCCAGCATGATGGCTCACACCTATAATCCTAGTACTCTGGGAGGCTGAGGTGGGTGGACTGCTTGAATTTAGGAACTCCAGCCCAGCATGAGCAAGAGCAAGACCCCTTCTCTACTAAAAATAGAAAAACTAGCTGGGCCTTGTGTTGGGTGCCTGTAGTCCCAGCTACTTGGGAGGCTGAGGCAGGAAGATCACTTGAGCCTAAGAATTTGAGGTTGCTGTGACCTCTGATGCCACAGCATTGTACCCAGGGCAACAGAGTAAGACTGTCTCAAAAAAAAAAAAAAGGGGGTGGGGAGTAAGCTACCAATATATCAAATAACCTGGATGAATCCCCAGAGAATTAGGCTGAGTGAAAAAAAAAAAAAAAAAAAACACCAACCCCCAAAGGCTACATGCTGTATAATTATATTTAAATGTAATTTTTTTAAATGACAAGTAATTTTTTGAATGACAAAACTATAAAACTGGAGAACAGATTAGTGGCTGTCAAGGGGTTAAGTAAGGGGTGGGAGGTAAGTGAGTGTAGCTCTCAGGTGTGGTGGAAATATTTTATATCGTGACTCTATCAATGTCAGCATCCTGGTTGTGACGATTATACTATAGTATAGCAAGATAACAGCACTGGTGGGGGAAACTGGGCAAAGGTTATGTGGGATCTGTAACCTTTGTGTTTTTCTTACAATTGTATGTGAATCTATAAATACTATAAAAATAAAAAGTTTAATTAAAAATAATATGATATATCCACAAAAATAACAGTCCTAAACACTTAGGAGCCAACTGCAAATAACAGAAATTACCTTAGGTAGTTTTGTAAGAAGAGGGTTTAATAAAGAAAATTAGGACTGGGCGCGTTGGGCGCTCAGGCCTGTAATCCCAACACTCTGGGAGGCGGAGGAGGGTGGAACGCCTGCGCTCACAGGTTCAAGACCAGCCTGAGTTAGAGGGAGACCCCCACTAGCTAAACATTGCCAGGCGTTGTGGCCGGCGCCTGTAGTCCCAGCTACTTGGGAGACTGAGGCAAGAGAATCGCTTGTGACCAAGAATTTGAGGTTGCTGTGAGTTATAACGCCACGGCACTCTACCCAGGGGGACAAAGTGAAACTCCGTCTATAAATAAATAAATATCGAACGCCTGTATCACTGATTACTGGTGCACAACTTTGTCCCACTGCCATGGCCTCCCCATGTAGGAATGGAAAGAACGAGGCTGGGGCGGTTCTGTGGCAAGCCGGGAGGCCAGTACGGCCGCCGCAGACCACAGACTTCGCGCCGTGCAGACCCTCCGGAGGCGCCAGTGGAAGCAGACAGACAGGTCCGTGCCGTGGGGAGCAGACCGACTTTGCTCCGCCGAATATTTCAAACTACAGCGTTGGCGGTGAGTTAATCAGTGGCGAATTGGACCTGCGCGCGCACACAAACGGAGAAAAAACTGAAGCTGGGCGACGAGTTCTGATAGTTTTACTGAAGCAACCAACGAACCCCCCGGGTCAGGAGCCAAAGCCACCACCACCGGCGCGCCAGGACGGCCTCTCGCCCTCAGAGGCTGCACTCGCGCGGACCTTCCTCACCAGTCTCCCGACCCGCGGGCTCGGCCCGCTCCCCCGCCCGCCGGCCCGTACGGCACAGGCGGGAGCCGGGTCCACCCCGCCCCGGGCACGGGCTCCTCTCCCCCTACGACCCCGGCAGCGGGAAGGGAAGGCCTCGGCCACGGCAGGCAAGCCACCCACCGAACGGTCCCCCTGCGGCGCCCCCGGCCCGGGCGAGCCAGTCCCGGCGAGTTGGGCGGAAGTTCGCCCGGGGTCCACGCACCTGTCAGCCCCCACTGCTGCAAGTCCTGCTCCAGCACCCGCGCCGGCGCCTTCTCGGGTCTGCCCCGGGTCTGCAGCGCCAGTAAGAAGCCGGGCATGTTACCGCGGCGCTCTGCACCCCCGGGGTCCTCCATCCGGGCGGGAGAGGCCCCGCCCGCGCTGCCCAGCGCGCTTTTCCGTCGCGACGCTGGAAGGCGGGTCCGCGGCGCGGCGGCCAGACCTGCGCGCGCAGAGGCCGCCAGAGGGCGCACGGTGCGCGGATTCCCGGAACGGCGCCAGCACTCGGAGTTGCTGGCTGCTGGCTCATTCCCTGAGCTCCCGCGGTGCCGGCTAGGGCTGACTTGGTCTGGCTAGTGAGCTGCTTTCTGATCGCGCTGAGAAGCGTGCAAGGCGATTGACAGCCTGAAATACTCCTCAGGGGGAAGACATGCTCATTCGTTTATTATATAATCAACATTGACAGACATGTGTCCGCCACCCAGCCGAGCTCTGGGAGGTGGAGAATTCAATAAATCTTTGTCCCTGTCCTGCAGGATTGCAAACGGTAGCATACACAAATTTGGTTCACACTACCAGGGGTCCTCAAACTTTTTAAACAGGGGGCCAGTTCACTGTCCTTCCAACCGTTGGAAGGCCGGACTGGGGGCCTGGGATGAGTCAGCTGCTAAGCAGGACAGGCAGTGGCAGCAAAAACACCCAGCGGGCCGGATAAATGTCCTAGGCGGGCCACATGTGGCCTGCTGGCCATAGTTTGAGGAACCCTGATTGTTAGACCCTGCAGTCACCTTACTTATTCACTATTAGCTGCAGACCAAAGTTAAGTACCTCTGAATGGTAGTAAATTAACATCATGACAGACGTCTTTGCCGGGGTATCGCGAGTGAATTATGAGGAGCAGGTGGTAGCAATGTGGTCAGTTAGGGGTCACCATGACTCAACATCGGCTGTGAGTGGATTTATGTACGTGGTATATAACAGTATAAATATTATGATAACAAAATGGCTGCGTTTTTTATGTAGTTCTGGGGGCTGCCCAAAGGGTTTTACATATGTTTTCTCATTTAACTCTCATCACCCCATAAATGGGTACTCTAATTGTCTCCCCACCCCAGTCACCCACCCACCCCACCCCCACCCCCATCCCCGGGGTGAGGCCAGGTGAGGATACTGAGACTTAGAATGGTAATTGGCAGAACTGGAACAGGAACTATATTATTCTCTGGGTAATGTCAGAATACTATTCTCCTTTAGGTTAATCTTAATGCTTCCCTTTTCAGGAAACTCACATTAAAGTCACACCTCACCCCTATCCTCACCTTCCCCTGAAATAAATTTTTGTGTATTGAGTCGTTCTGTAAATACTGATAGATCGTTTAGCGTCCTTTTGGCTAAGATCGAGCATACTGATTGAGCCTCGTACTATGTGCCAGCACTCCTGTGGTACTGTAGATGAAAGTCCACCAATCTCGTAGAGCTTGTATGTTAGAAGGAGAAGACAGGCAATAAACAAACATAAGGTAGAATCAATGCTAAACAAAAGTAAAAGCATCACACAATGGGGCCGTAGTGATTTTTTATAGCAGCTTTCCTACTTTGGCGTTTTCTGAAAACCTAAGACAGATTTGTGTTCTTGGGTGGCCTCTCTAGGAGGTCGTCTGTCCTGTTGGTTGCTCGCGGGTGGTTTTTGCATTCAGGTCTCCATGTTTGACTTATTTCCTTCCCTCCAGACTACTGATAAATTTAACTGCTGAGGCAATAGCATCAGGCATCTACCCCTTAAACAAAAGCCTGTTTATTATTTTAACTTAAAACACATTTGTTTAAAAAAAATACCAGAGATAGGGTCCTATCTATAAACTAAGTAGACTGTTGGTATATTGAGTCTGGCATCTAAAATACAGCTAGGCAACTCCACGGCTGCTAGTGAAGATTTACTCTGGATGCTGAATTAAAACAGTCTATAGAGAGGACAGGGTGCCAGTAGGGAGGCCAATTTGGCGACTATTACACTAGTCTGGTTAAGAGATGATAGTTTGGGAGCCAGCATGGTGACAATGGAGTCGTGAGGAGTCGTCAAATACTAGATATACTGAAAAGATAGAGCCTATGGGATTCACTGATTGTGCATCTGGGACAAATGGAAGCACACATGATGATTTCATGGATTTGGCCTGAGCAAGTGGTAGAATGGAGTTGCCATATGGAGGGAGGAAGATTGAGAATAAGGACACTTAGGGAATGTCAAGTGTTTATTTCTAAAGAAAAACAGAACTCATTTTTGGAAACATGAAGTGATTATTACATATGCAAGAGCAGTTTTGATTAGGTAACCAAATATATAAATATAGAAGTCAAAATTTTAGGATGAAACCAAAGTCTTGGTACTGGATGGGACTCCGGTGGATGACTGGAACTATAAAGAGCCTTGGCTGACTGATATTTAGAAATGAAGAAGATGGCTTAGCGCCTATGGCTCAAGTGGCTAAAGCGCCAGCCACATACACCTAAGGTGGCGGGTTCAAATCCAGCCCAGGACCACCAAACAACAATGATGGCTGCAACCAAAAAATAGCCAGGCGTTGTGGCGGGCGCCTGTGGTCCCAGCTACTTGGGAGGCTGAGGCAGGAGACTCACGTGAGCCCAGGATTTGGAGGTTGCTGTGGGCTTTGATGCCACAGCACTCTACCCAGGGGGACAGCTTGAGGATTTGTCTCAAAAAAAAAAAAAGAAGTGAAAAAGATGAGGAGGAAGCAGCTGAAGACATCGTATGAAGACTAAGAGCATAGGATCCCTGAGGCCAAGTGAAGAGCAGTTTCAAGGAAAAGGGCGTGACTGTCAGATGCAGCTGAGAGGTGGATCAAAGACAGCACAGAGAAATAATCACTGGGTTGGACATGACGGCCACCAGTGATCTTTTTTTTTTTTTTTTTTTGAGACAGAGCCTCAAGCTATCCCCCTGGGTAGAGTGCTGTGGCATTACAGCTCACAGCAACCTCCAACTCCTAGGCTCAAGCGAGTCTCCTGCCTCCGCCTCCCAAGTAGCTGGGACCACAGGCGCCCGCCACAACGCCGGCCATTTTTTGGTTGCAGCCGTCATTGTTGTTTGGCGGGTCCTGGCTGGGGATTCGAACCCGCCACCTTAGGTGTACGTGGCTGGCGCCTTAGCTGGTTGAGCTACAGGCGCCAAGCCCCTACCACCAGTGATCTTTATAAGAATAATTTCTGTGCATTGGTGAAGCCAAAAGGATGACTGAAGTTGATTTAAAAAGAGAATGGGAGGGAAGACAGTGGAGACTGGTCATCTTACACCTCTTTCAAAGAGTTTTGCTATAAAAGGGAGCAAAAAACTGGGAGTAGTAACTGAAAGGGTAGAATCAGGGAGGGTTATTTCATCCTAAGATGGGGAAATTAGAGCATGTTAAGTGCAGTTTGGCCAGGGCCAGGTTTGAACCCACCACCCTTGGTATACGGGGCTGGTGCCCTACTCCCTGAGCCACAGGTGCCGCCCATAGGACCTATGATTGTTATAACCTACCTTAAAGTACAGAGAGATTTCACAGATGGGCACAGAAAGTTGAGGAAACTCAGCTAATGTTTTCTAGTGAGTCAATGTTAACTTCAGAGTGAAGTCTATCCCCAACTCTTATTTTATTCATTGCTAAAGTTATATAATCATGTTCATATTAACTCTGTTTTATTCCCCCACAGAAAAGATAAATCCTTTGGGAGTAGCAGCCCCACAAGATTAATGATAACCAACTCACGCCATTGGCAGGCCTTAGTATTATACAAACCCTACCAGAATAAGCATGATCAAGCAAAGATTAGGAAACAATTTGTGTTTACTGTCCACTGTGTCCTTGTTCTGTTGGGTAACATCAGGGAACCAGCTGGCCGTATCTAATAATGAATCAGATGTGGAGCTTGGATAAAAGTTGTGACTATAGGTGAATATTACTCAGATCTCTTCTTGAGTACATGAACTTGGACCTCTGGGCTTAGGATGGGGTCATTGCCCTTGAGCAGAAAAATTACCACAGTAGTTGAAAGAAACTTGGATTTTTTTTTTCTCCTAAGAAAGTAAAAGCTATTATTTTGACTCCTGATATAATTACACATCCGTGGCATCAAATAAAACATAATAAATTTAGTTAAAAAGGTAAACAAACACTGTCCTGTCAAACAAAATACCTGTGAGCAAGCTTTTCAGTGTTTCTACCTTAATCTTTAACCTATGCCCACAAGTTAGATAATATTGGATAATTAATATTAGATAATACTGGATAATATTCTAGTTTTATGACCTTACTTTTGGTATCAAAGTACACTGAACTATTAAAATGTGATCTCTCGGAGAGGCTACAATTTTAAGAACTCTTTGTGACTGTCTTCCTCCTCTGGTTGACAAGAACCCAAAACCATTTTATGCCCTAGCCTCCGACTTAAGTTTGAAAGTATTAAAACCCAGAAAGCCAGGGAAAACATACCAAAGAGTGTAAGTACTGCAACAAAGTAACTCCGCTTTACAGGACTCTTGTCCGGTCACTGCAGGGTTACATTCTCCTTTGATACCAAAAGTAAGGTCATAAAACTGGAATATTATCAAGTAAACACTTGTGGACATAGGTTAAATATTACAAGTAGCTACACTGAAAAACTTGCACACAGGTATTTTGTTTGATAGGAGTGTTTGTTTTCCTTTTTAACTGAATGCCTTTTGACTGTCATGCCTTGCCATCAAATTAGTCACGTGTAATTTCACTCCTATGTTCTCCAGCCAGCAGGATTACATTTATGTAACCCATCTAGCTAGACTTTGAAAGTTTTTGAATATGCCAACTCTGGAAATTTAACTTTGTGATATAAGGGAATAATAAAAATTACATGAAACCAAAATGTTCCTCATGATTCAGCCTACACTGAAATATTAAAATGTGACCTCACTATGAGAGGCTACAATTCTAAGAACTCCTTGTGATGTCTTCCTTCTCTGGTTGACAAGAACCCAAAACCGTTTTATGCCCTAACCCCACAAAGCCCCAGTCTTAAGTTTGAAAAATGAGCCTACCTGTTGCATAGGTCTCTCTATTCCGAGGCACCTTTGTGACTTTCATTAAGGGAGTTCCCCCACTTCCATCCCCAGAAACTGCTCAGAAAATGGCATATATAGTCTTCCTAATCAGAGGGTTTTAACCATCAGAGAGTGCATCTGAATGGTCTGTGAGGCATAGTAATCTATAATAAGGATAATAGTAACTGTCCTCCAATGCTGTTGTGAAAATTAAATGAAATAATTTTTTATAAGTATATAAATACAAATTTGAATGTGCAGGACCAAAAAACTTTAGTTGGGAGTGATCTAAGGATCACTCAGTTATTTATATCTTACCAGTGGGGATTCAGGAAAATAAGGAGTTACCCTCATTTTTAAGGTTCCATGGTAATCTCATTTGCTTGGGGTGTCCATAAACAGTGTTGTTCCCATTGGAATGGCCTAAAGGTTTGAGTTCCGAGATAAACACACACACCCCATGGAATATCTACTCAGTGGTGGGCGTGGATCATGGACAGCCAGCTTTGGCAGAACATATGACTATTCCTGACTACCCACTTTTCCCCCTTCACCTGTAAGGTGAGTATACATCTGTAATGCCACTTCCAGTGCCTCCAGATAGGCAGAGCCCATGTGATTTGCTTTGGTCCCCAGACTGGGAGTGGATGTGACATACTCTAGTGGATGAGTTGAAGCTTTAAATGAGCTTGCTTAGATTGTTCCTATCCTCTGCCATAAGCTACACAAACCAAACAAGGGGCATGCTAGTTAGAATCTTTCCTAGTCTTTCCACGCCAGCATAAACTCATCTCATTAGGAATATATACATGCAGTACTCCATAGTCTGAATATCCCTTAATAATAGAGTATTTCCCCATCTTGATGAATATGTATGCCGTCATTTCAAATTTTTCACTATTACCCGTAAATATACACAATTACTATTTATCAATTAAAAATAATTAATGAAAAAAATAAAAGTTAAAAAATAAAATACTTCTTAAATATTAATGCTGGCTAATACTTGTTGAGCTCTAACTACATACTAGCCCATGTCTTGGGCACTAGTATTAGCTTTTGTTTCCTCAGAACGACCTTATAGGGTAGGTGATATCCTATTCCTCGTTTTGTAGATGATAAAACTAAGACACAAAACTTAACTTCCCTAGTGTCAGAAAGCTAGTTAGTGGCATAGTCTGGCACGTAGTCTGACTCTGGTACCCAAGCTATGCCCCAAACACAATGCTGCAGTAATTTTTTGGTTTAGGTATATGTGCAACTGTTTCTGTAGGAAATCCTTCAAAGAAGTGGGAACTTGTGATTCTGAAAAACCCCGATATTGTTCACCAGGCAGCTTGATTTCTTTGCCACCTACAGTGTATAAGCATGCCTGTTTCCACTGCTTCTTTAGCTTTTTCCTTTTGACTGTTGTTTCATTCTGTTTTCAAATAAGATGAATAAAACTGTCTTAGTCCGTTTATGTTGCTATAAAGGAATACGTGAGGTCTGATTTAGAAAGAAAAGAGGTTTATTTGTCTCATGGTTGTGGAGGCTGTGTAAGAAGCAAGGGGACAGCATCTGTTTCTGGTGAGGGCCTCAGACTGCTTCTGAAGGAGCGCCTGCCTGCAGAGATCACGTCGTGAGAGAGGCGGCAAAAAAGAGAGCAGGGAGGTGCCAGGCTCTTTTTAACAACCAACCCTCAAAGGAGTTGAATGAGAACTCAATCTCTGCACCTGGGACAGGCCCTTCAGGTGGGCGGTGCCCACCGGACCCAAACACCTCCCCCCAGGCTCCGCCTCCAACATCAGGGATTAAATGTCTACAGGATGGTTGGGGGACAAACTTCCAAACTATAGCAAAAAAATAAAAAATTAAAAAAAAATATATATATAGTCTAAAATTTCTTTGATTATTTATCGGACGGAATATCTTTTCATGAACTGGCGATTTTTATTTCTTCTACTTTGAATGGCTTGTTTATATTCTTGCTTATTTTTCTATTATATTGTCTTTTTTCTTAATGTTGTGTGGGAATTCTTTACACATTTTGAATTTTAATTCTTTGTTAAATATGTTCAGATATGTTCTCCTGATTACACCTTTTATTTTTACCTCGTTTAATATTATTTATGTACAGAAGTTTTGAATTTCCATGTGCGAAATTTTCCTCTACAATTCTTGGATTTTTGTTTCTTAGTTAGAAATATCTTTCTTATTAATATTTCCCAGAATATACGAATATATTCCTGGTATTTCTCCACCTTTTTAAATATATTTCTCCAGAATTTCTTTTTCTATACAGTGTGAAGTCAGAACCTAACTTTAACTTGGGTCCCCAAATAGATTGAACACCATTTATTGATCATTTATCCTTTCTTCCAATGATTTGGAATAGCAGTTTTACTGCAAACTAAATTCCTTTATATGCCTAGGCTTGTTCACTGTTTTGTTGATGTATTTGTCTTTTCTCAAATACCAAACTGCTCCAATCATTATAATGTTACAGTTTGTTTTGAGATTTAAAAAATTTTTCGAGAATCACCTTGAGACCCACAAAAAATACAACTGGAATTTCGATTGAATTGCTGTGACATTACCAATTAATGTTGGGAGACTAAAAGAATTGATCTTCTTTACAACATTAAAATTTTCTGTTTGGAAACACCAGATTTATTCAAGTCATATTCTAAATCCTTCAGTTAGGATTTATTATTTTCTTCATATAGATTTTTGCATATTTCTTTTTGGTTTATTCTTGGGAAGCTTTTGATTTTTCTTGTCATTACTAATGAGCTTCTTTGTTCTGGTACTTTGTCTGATTGGCATATAGGAAAGCCATCGATTTGTATATGTTGATCATATAGTTTGCCTCTTAGCACATATTCAGCTGATTCTTTTGAGTTTTTAAAATGTATTAACACTTATAAATAGTAACAGTTTTATTATTCTTTTCTACTTAAAAATAAATGTTACTGCATTGGCCCAGACCTTTAGTATATGGTTGAAACGGGTAAAAATAAATGTATTTTCAAAGTGAGGATAGACCAAGTATGCTTAATACAATCATAGATAACCATTAAAAGATGTTGGTGCATGGGGGGTTACAGATGACAGAAACCATCTTATTTTATGGCACTACTAGCTACAGAATCCTACACTATATGGACAGACCTTAAGTCTGAGCCAAAATGACGAGTCTAATTGATTTTTTTCTTGACTTATTTGTTATTTTATATAAACACATATATAGCAAAAAAAGCAGTCTTCTTTGTGTGTTTGTTTACAGTTCTATTAGTTTTAATAATGCCTAGATTCTTATATCTGTAATCACCAGCACAAACAGGATATAGAACATTTCTAACTCTCCTCAACCAGTCTCTCCACCCATCCTTAAATCTGGAAATCAGTAATCTGTTCTTCATCTCTATACTTTGTCTATGTCACATAGATGGAAATACATGGTGTATCAAGCCTTTGAGACAAGCTTCTTTCACTAACATAATGCATTTCAGATGCATCCGTGGTGTTATATGTTTAGTAGTTTATTCCCTTTTATTTCATTGTGTGGATGAAGTTTGCTTATTCGTGCATCTGTTCATGTAAATTGCTTTCAGCTTTTGGTGGATGTGAATTATAACTACTCTGAACATTTGTGCAAATTTCTGTGTAGACATATGTTTTCATTCTCTAGACTAAATACTAGAAATGAGATTGTTGGATCATGTGGTAGGTATTTGTTTAACTTTGTAAAAATCTATCAACTTTTTCAGAGTGATTGTTCCATTTTGCATTTTCACCATCAATGTACCATTGGGTAATTATACCTAATGTTCCATTTATAGGAACTATTGTGAATGGTACTGTTTTAAAATTTTAGATTCCAATTGTTTATTGGTGGTGTATATAAATACAAATGACTTATTAACTCTAGTGTTTTTTTATATATTTCTTGGAACTTTCTGCATGGATAAATATTTTGTCTACAAATAAGGACAGTTTTATTTCTTCCTTTCCAATCGTCCTATTTCTTCCTTTATCATGTGTCAGAGTAGAGTTCTGGCTGCTTTGGATGCTTGTTAACACTTGGTACTGTCAGTATAGCTTATTTTAGCCATTCTAATAGGTGTATAATAATATCCCGCTGGGTTTTAACTTGCATTTCCCTAATGAATATTGAATTTGAGCATTATTTCATGTGAGTTTTTTGTTTGTTTGTTTGTTGCCATCCATGTGTCTTCCTTGGTGAAATGTTTGTTCAAATCTTTTGCACACTTATTTTTTATTGGATACCCCCTCCAATTTTTAAGTCCTTGTACAGTCTAGATAAAAGTGCTTTGTCAAACTTATGACTAGCTATCATTTTCTCCCACCTCATAGCTTATCTTTTTATGGTTTTAACAATACCTCTTGAAGAGCAAACATTTTTCCTTTTAACAAAGTCCAGTTTATCAATTTGTTCATTTATGATCACGCCCTTAGTTTTATAACCATGAAATTTTTGCCTAACCCTGGCCATGAAGATTTCTTCCTATGTTTTCTTCTGAGAGATTTGTAGTTTTACATTTTATATTTAAGTCTGTTATCCATTTGAGTTAATTTTCTATATAATATAATATATACATTAAGGTTCAGTTTTTTGCTTTGGGATGTCTATCTTTTCCAGAATCATTTGTTGAAAAGACTCTCCTTCACTGAGTTGTCTTTGTGTTGTAGTTAAAAATAATTTGACGAGATTTGTGAAAATCTATTTTTGGAGTATCTATTATACTTCACTGACCTTTTTATCTATCCTTTCACCAATACCACAGATTTTTTCACTGTGGGTTTATGAGATATCTTTAAAATGAGTAGTATGAGTCTTCTAATTTTGTTTTTCAAAATTGTTTGAAATAATTTAGTTTCTATAAGAATTTTAGAATTAACTTGCTTATATCTACAAAGAATTCTGCTGGGATATTAATTAGATTGTATTAAATCTTCATATTTACATGAGGAAAATTGACATCTTAACTGTATTGAATTGAATTGTCCAACCTATGAAAAGGGTATGTCTCACCATTTATCTAGGTCTTCTGTGATTTCTTTCATCAGCATTTTGTAGTTTTTAGAATATAGATCTTTCATATCCTATAATAACTATACCTAATGTCCTATTTATAGGAACTATTATGAATGGTACTGTTTTAAAATTTTAGATTTCAATTGTTTATTGGTGGTATATATAAATACAAATGACTTATTAATTTTAGTTCTTTTTTATATATTTCTTGGAACTTTCTGCATGGATAAATATGTTGTCTACAAATAAGGACAGTTTTATTTCTTCCGTTCCAATCTGAATGCCTTTTCTTTCTTTGTCTTATTTTATCATGCCAACTAAGACTTCAATACATTTATGTATTAGAATTACTTTTTAGGTTGAGTATGATATAAAAGTCAAATTTTCTTCTTCCACCATGCATAATTTATTGAAAAGTCTGTTTCTTTCCCACTGCTTTGCAACAGCAACCTAATCATAAATCAAATGTCTTTATGTGCATGGATCAGTTTCTGGGTTCTCTATAATGAACCCACTCATCTACTTGGCTATTCTGACAACAGTAACACATAATGGCAGCATAGTACAGTACGTCCTCGCCTTGTTCTTCTTTTTAAGTGTCTTGTCTAAGATTTTAAAGTCAGTTTCACATACCTGCACACACATATCCATACACACACATCTACTTGTTGGGCTTTTGATTGGCATTGCATTGAATCTAATGATTCATTAAATCTTACAACCCATAAACATGGTATCTCACTCCATTCATTTAGGGGTTTCTTTCATTGTTTTCCCCCCACTTTCTGTATAGAGGACTTGAACATCTCCTGTTAGTTTAATCCCAGGCATTTTATTTACTTATTTATTTATTTTTTGAGACAGAATCTCACTCTCACCCTTGGTAAAGTGCTATGGCATCATAGCTCACGGCAACCTCAAACTCTTGGGGTTGAGCAATCCTCTTGCCTCAGTCTCCCGAGTAGCTGGGACTATAAGCATGCACCACTATGTCTGGGTAAGCTTTTTTTTCCTATTTTTTAGTAGAAATGAGGTCTCATTTTTGCTCAGAGTGGTCTAGAACTCCTGAGCTCAAGCAATCCACCCACTTCAGCCTCCCCGCATGCTAGGATTACAGACATGGCCACCGTGCCTGGCTGGCATTTGATAATTTTGATGTGATGTAGGTGGTATTCTTAAAATATTCACCTGTAACTCTTTTTATAAATTCTTTCATATCATAAAAGGATAGTCAGGGTGCTATGCTGACTGTGAAGATGGGAAAGAATAGAGAGGCAAAACAGTTATGCATCTATTAAAATAATTCAAGAAATCATAATGGTTTAGACCAGAACACAGAAGTTCTGAGGGGTGAGAAGCAGTCTGGTTATGGGTATTTTGAACATAGGTGGAGAGAACTTCTGATGCTGGAATTGGGGAGTGAGAATAAAAGAAAGGAGTCAGGGTAATGTGGAATGTTTGGCTCAGCCAACTGGCAGATCAACTTGCCCCTAGCTGGGTTGGGGAGAACATGGAAAATCAAGAGTGTGGTTTGGGCATATTTTGGAGATTGTGTAGAAGACTTTACCTTTAACTCTTAAAAAGACTGGTTACTGTTTAAAATCATAATACTGTCAGTGTATTATAAGGTTCATAACATCTTAAGGTAAAATACATGGTAGATTAATACAAAATTCAGCAGAGCTAATAAAATTAAAATTACAGTGTTATAATACTGTTCGTAGGGTGGTAAAATGTTAATTCAAGATAAACAGCAACAAATTAAGGATGCATATTGTAACCATTAGAAAAACTATTAAAAATAGAACAAATATATCTAGAAAGACAAAAGGAAAGATGGAGAAGTAAAAAGTACTTGATTAATCTGAAAGAAAGTAGGAAAGAAGGATCAAAGAAAGAAGGAACAGAAGGAATAAATTAAAAAACAAATATGGCAGGCTTAAAGCTAACAATATCTATAATCACAACAAATTTAAGTGTGGTTATGACTCTTTTAAAAGAAAAATATTCTCAGACTGGTTTCTAAAAAGATACAATAATATGGTGCCTACCAGAGACACCAAATTAAAGCATTTAATTAGTTAAATACCTAAGTATTTAACTGATAAATTAAAATTAAAATAATGGGAAAAGATATTCCACACACATATAAACAAAATGCAAGCTTGTGTGGCCATATTAATAATGGCCAAAGTAGATTTTGGGAAAGAAGTAATAACGTGGGAGGCTGAGGTAGGAAGATATTTGAGTTTAGGAGTCTGAGACTGGCCTGGGCAACATAGCGAGTCTCTGTCCCTAAAAAATAAGAGAAAGAAAGAAAGAATAACAGAAAATAAAAGAAATTCATAATATTATAATTAAAATATCACCGTAATAGCAGGAAGTCACAGCAATACTGAATGCATACATACCTATGCACCTAATAATGTCTTCAAAATTTATGAAGGAAATAGCTGAAAAGACTTAAAAGGAAATAGACAAGATTCATACTCAGCCCCAGCCAAAAACTTACAAGAAAAAAAGAAAAAGAAAGAAAGAAAGAAAAAGAAAAAAAAGAAGAAAGTAGACAAATCTAGAATCTTAGTTGGAGATTTTAACAGCCCTCTTTGGTAATCAATAAAACAAGCAGACAAAACATTATTAAAGACAAAAAAAGAACCACTTAGGATTTAAAACATCCAGCACTAAATAAAATGTATGAGAATGTATACTAAAAAACACAAAACATTACCAAATCAAAGAAGACCTAATAAAAGAGGAATTTCTCTATTTCAAAGATTGGAAGATTCAATTGTAAAGTTGTCAGTTCTTCCAAATTGATCTATGCATTCATATTTTGGGATTTTTTTGTTTGTTTGTTTTTGTTTTCTGAGACAGTGTCTCACTGTGTCACCCTGGGTAGAGTGCTGTGGTGTCACAGCTCACAGCGACACTGGCTAGTTTTTCTAGCTTTCAGTGGAGACAAGTTTCACTCTTGCGCAGGGTTGTCTCCAACTCCTGAGCTCAAACAACCCACCCACCTGCCCTTGGCCTCCCAGAGTGCTAGGATTACAGGCATGAGCTTCCGTGCCTGGCCAATCTATGCATTCGGTGCAGTCCTGATTGAAGACCCAGCAGGCCTTTTTGGTAGAAATTGATAGACTGGTTTTAAAATTGACACATAATTGCAAAAAGCCTGAAAAAATCTTTAAACACAAAGATGAAACATTTATATTACTAAATTTCAAATTTTACTATAAAGATAAATAACTTATACAGTAGAGTCTAGCCACAAATATAAATAAGTAGATTGATAGAACAGAATACAGTCCATAATATATATATTATGCCCACCATATACGGTTATTTGACCTATAACAAACACCAATGCAATGCAAGGGGAAAGAATATATGATGTTGAAAGAACTCAATATCCAGCTAGAAAAAAGTGAAACTTGACCCTTGTATTTATACCATTTATAAAAATTAATTTTATTTTAAATGTTTTTTAATTTTCATTTTTAGAAAAAGGATCTCATTGTGTTGCCCAAACTGTTCTTAAACTCCTGGTCTCCAGTGATCCTCCCTCTCAGACTCCTGAGTCCCTGGAATGACAGATATAAGCCACCATGACCACCTTATAAACTAATTTTAAATAGATCTAAATGTGAAAGCTAAAATTATAAAATCTAGAGGGAAACACAAAAGACTATCTAAATGAGTATGAAGTAGGTGCATGGGACGAAAAAGCAGACCAACTGTAAAAGAAAAACAGGTTAAGTAAGCCAGGCAAGAGCCCATCTCCGCTAAAAATCGAAAAGCTAGCCAGGAGTTCTGGTCGGTGGCTGTAGTCCCAGCTACTTGGGAAGCTGAGGCAAAAGAATTACTCAAACTCTGGAGTTTGAGGGTGCTCTGAGCTGTGGTGCCATGGACTCTACCCCAGGGCACAGGGTAAGTCTCAAAAAAGGAAAGAAGAAAGAAAGGAAGAAAGGCAGGGAGGGAAGGAAAAAACTGGTAAAGTAAATTTCATCAAAAAATACAGTTAAAGAAGTGAAAAGTTAAGGCACAGGCTGGAAGAAAAATATTTGACAGGAGGGAGAGAGAGCAAAAGATTTTTACAAGCACTTCACAAGGAAGATTTACAAAAGGTCAAAAAATCAAATGCAAAGAAGTTCAACATCATTAGCCATGAGGGAAATTGAAATGAAAACACAATGAGACACTCTCTACACACCCGTAAGAATGGCCAACAATACCAAGTGTTAAGAGGATGTGGAGCTACTGGAACTTTCATATATTGCTGTACAATGGTGCAGCTTCTTTGGAAAATTTTGTGGCAGTTTCAACTAAAGTTAAGCATATACCTACTCTGTGATTCAGCAATTCCAATTTTTGGCACCCACCAGAAATAAGAATGTTTGTTTGCAAGAAAGACCTATACAAGAATAAAAAACTTTAATCATAATAACCCCAAGTGGATATGACCCAAATGTTCATCAGTAGGGGAATGGACTGATACATGTCATACATGTCTACTGATAGTGTGACTACTTGGATGATGCTTCAGTTGTATAATGAGTTTAAACATACTGTATGATTCTCTTTATATGAAGTTCTAGAATAACCAAACTAATCAATGGTGATTAAAAACAAAATAATGCTTTCCTCTTAAGGTGAGTATTGACTGGGAAAGTGAACTTGAGAACTGTGATGATGCCTCTGTTCCACAGACGACATTACGGTCATTCTACCTCCCAAACACACCACTTCACACCACACTTCACCTACTTCTTGTGTCACCCTAGTCCAAGCCTGCCCAGCCTCTCATGTTCGTGCTGTAAGAAGGACCCTCTCTCTCTTTGCCTGAGGATGGAATGGGAGACAAATGCCCAGAGACTCGTCAGATGTATTTATGTGAAGGAGCAAGAGCCACGCCACAACACTTCCATTCTCTACTCATCCTAGATTTTAACTTAAACTGATTTTCTTTTGTGCTATTTTAAAGATTCAGTAGGTTTTTATGACTTTTCTGATGACTTCATCATGAAATATATTACTTCTATGGAAAAATGTATTTTGATTTCCAACCATTGACTAACCTTTTAGAACCCCATCATTTCCTTATTGGGAATTTTCTCTTTTTTCTATGGTATTTTAAATTACCTTGAAGTATTTGTGACGGGCTTTTATTCTGTTTCCAGTTGTCATGAAAGATAGCTTCAGTTTTTGTGGGGGGGAGTGTGTCAGGCAGCCTGGCCTCCTCCAGAAACACGGTCAGCGGACTGCTTGACAGAGTTCTATCTCAAACGAGCTGATTGATCGAAGGAGCCTTCCTGACTAGTTTACGCTTGAACAAATCCCTGTATACCCATCTTGGGCAAGTACACATCTGTGTTAGTTTCTTACAGCTGCTGGAACAAATTACCACAAAGTTAGTGGTTTAAAAGAATACAGCTGCATTCTGTTGCATTTCTGGAGACCAAAAGTCCAACATGGGTTTCTCAGAGTCAAAATTATAGCATCTGTTGGGCTGTGCTCCCTCCAGAGACTCTCGGGGAGAATCTGTTTCCTTCCCTTTTCCGGTTTCTGGAGCTGCATTTCCTGCTTTCCTTGGCTCCTGGACCCTTATGTCCTCACTTCAAAGCCAGCAGCATAGCACCTTGCTTCCGGCGGTTCATACGGCCTCTTATCTCCACAGTCGCACCTCCACCATCCTCCTCTCTCCACAGTCGCACTTCCACCATCCTCCTCTCTCGAGGATCCTTGTACAGGTATATATATTGGGCCCATTCAGATAATCCAGGATCATCTCCCCATCTCAAGATCCTTAACTTAATCACATCTGCAAAGTTTCTTTTATCATATCAGGTAACATTTACAGATTCCGTGAATTAAGACATCCATATCCTTGGGGGCCATTTTTTCAGTCTACTGCAATGTCAGTGATTTATGTGATATCTCCTCATCTTTTTTAAATAGGTGTTTTCTCTCCCTCCTCTCTGTCTGACAAAGTTCTTAGCACATAGCAGGAATAAAATAGACGCAGTGACTCTTGTGCTACTAGTCAGAACTGACTTACTAAGGTTTTACTACTGAACAAATGTCCCTTCAAATGTTAATTCAACAAAAGAATATTTCTCATTCACGTCACAGTCCAATGCTTGTCAGGCAGCTTTCCTTCACAATTCTCCATCAAACGAGATCCAAACAAATTCGACCTTATAAAGCTGTCATCTTAAAATAAATGGTCTCCAAAAGAGAATATTTCTTCATGAATGTAATAGGCAAAATGCAAACATAACAGAAAGAATTAGAAAATGGAGGAGAATCTTAGTAGAGGTGAGCTGTACCTGTTCAAAGGATCTCCCTGGGTTGGCCTTTTGCAGAAACTCTGCAAACACAGTTACATATGTGTGCACATGCAAACTCACACTCTCCTTCAGGTATATTATCCTGGAGTCAGTCATTGTTATTTATCACTTATATTGTGGCTCTTTTCTAAAAGCATGAATAACTGAGTCAGATCTGTGTATTAACTTGCATTTGTTAAGTTACAGCTCAATGAAGAAATTGACTCACTTACAAATTGGCAGTTATCCCAAAGAGAGAGAAAATGTAACTTAAGGTTTAAAACATTTCACAAGTTCTTTAAAAGCAACACAAAACATACTTGCCAAAATTAAAAGTAATTAATTAAAGACACAACTGAAGCAGGGGGACGTTACAATAAAAATTACATTTTAAAATGTTAATTAGGTTTCCAAAGTAATTCTTACGTTATTCTGAATTTGCAAAACTTATTCAGTAGGGAGGGATTAATATTCAGTTTATAAAAGTATTCACTAGGTTTCCTTTATCTAGGCATCTCCTTAGTTCATTTAAAATTATCTAATTAACAAATTGTTTTATAAGTTAATTTTCAGTATTAAGAGTGTTAAAACTTTCCCTTTAGGATTTTATTTTTAAAAGATACTGTTCTAGTATAAATTTGTATTTATGGCTGAAATCTTCTATGAAAGATAGCAGTCATTAAAAAGTTACAGTTTCAAAGAATATTAACCTTAATTAGGGTTAGCTAAGTGTTACTATCAATAAGCAAAATTAAAAATTCAGTGGCACAAACAAAATAGCAGTTGTTTGTCATGTAAATGTCCAATATTAGCAGGTCTAGGCTAGAAGATCTAGTACTTAGCGGCCCCGCCTGACTGTGGATCTACCAACTTTGTACATGATTATCAGCATTCCAGGCTACAGGAGGGGAAAGAGGAGAAGACCAGGGTGAACCATTTCCTTTTAAACAGGGTAGGAAGAAGCTGCCAGTGTGACTTCTTACATTCCTCAGTGAGAACATAGTCATCTGGCCAAGGTGAATTGGATACAAGGGGAACTCGAAAATGCAGCTTCTATCTGGGCAGCTCGGAGAACAGGTTTCAAAGAACTGATAGAATGATAGTGTCTATCACCCTTCCAGCTTACAATTCTGTGTTCATCCCTCTCCTGATATGCTCACACCCTCACCAAGGAAAACAACCCCAAATTTCATCCAGCTACTACAGCCAGCTCAAATTCTGGGATCTCTGGGTGACATGCAATCATCTCTGTCACATTCAGATGTGACTTCTTATGGTCCAGAGACTCACTGACTGCAAGAACCCCTCTCTGCCTTCTCCAGCAGAGATGAAGAACCCCTCTCTGCCTTCTCCAACAGGATGATGAGATGTCCTGTTCTTAGGTATTCCTTGGCTCTTCCACTCCCAGAAGAGTGATAGAATGGTAGGCTCATTTTTCTGTAATATCAAAGGAGATACATTTAGGAAACCAAAAAAGAATACTGCTCTTTCTAGGAGAAAGTAGCATTAGACAGAAGGAAAGCTATTTACTGACAGAAAGTATTCTTTTTGGTAGTAATTTGTGAGGACATTAGTTAAAGGGTTTCAGGAGCAAAATAAGGAAAGAATCCAGACCCAAATTAAATGTCAGCTTTTTAAAATATATGAATTGTTTGATTAGGACATCTTGATGTGGCTATTAAGAGATTAGTGTGACATTTTGAAAAGTGACTTTTTGACAGAACCATATCAAAGGGTAAAAACATTCTATTTCATTCTTATTCCTGAGAAATATATGTATAACTTGACCCTTTGGTTTCTTCCCCTTCATTCCACCATTAGGCAATGTTTATTCTATGTGTTCCCTGCTCTGTGTATGTGTGTGTGTTTACTATATTTGCACATAATTCAGACCATATATTGGGCAGGAATCTTCTTGATGAAACCAAATGATTCCCCAAGCTAAAGGTCTATTTATATATATATTTTAAAGTAGTTTAAATAAGGCTACAAGCTATTCACCTAAAATGTAAAAGTGCAAAGGCAGGCTTTAGACAAAAAGAAAAGGAACGTGATAGATGAGAACTAAAAATGGACTTAGGGCTAAAGAAGAAGTAAAGACATCCTCCTGCAGGAGCAGTATGTGCAGCGCTTGAGAGCCCATGCCTGAAGCCAGATTGCCTGGTTTGCATCACTGCCTTTCCACTCACTCACTGTGTGATTTTCACTGAGTTACTTAGCTTCTCTACTGTCCAACTGCAGAATGAGGGCAATCAACCTCATGGGATTGCTGAGAAGATTGCATGATCGATTCCCTATACCTGTTGAACCATTCAAGCTAAGCCCCCGAGGCATTTCTCCTTGGGCCTGTGAAGAACATTTTCAGGATGAGGCCAGTAATTCAAAACCCAGGGCTGGCACCACCTGGCATTGAACCATCTTGAGCAAAGCTGAGTTAGGGAGTGGTAGAAGGTGAATGACAATTCATGGTGTCAGCCACCATCCGTGCCTTCTCCCCACCCGTGCCATCTCCCCATATGTGCCTTCTCACTGTCTGTGCCTTCTCCCCACCCGTGCCTTCTCCCCACCTGTGCCTTCTCCACCATCCACTATCCATGCCTTCTCCCCACCTGTGCCTTCCCCCTACCTGTGCCTTCTCCCCACCCGTGCCATCCACCATCCATGCTGTCTCCCCACCTGTGCCTTCTCCCCACCAATGCCTTCCCCCTACCTGTGCCTTCTCCCCACCCGTGCCATCCACCATCCATGCTGTCTCCCCACCTGT
>CAUYTI010076690.1:0-19993 GCA_963575145.1 Galago senegalensis | reverse complement strand
ACAGGCGCCCGCCACAACGCCTGGCTATTTTTTGGTTGCAGCCGTCATTGTTGTTTGGCGGGTCCGGGCTGGGGATTCGAACCCGCCACCTTAGGTGTATGTGGCTGGCGCCTTAGCCGGTTGAGCTATAGGTGCCGAGCCTATACTCCTAACTCTTAATAGGCCTGGGATGGAAGCATTGTGAGGACCACTGGTCCCTTAAAAAGATGGGGACACTGAAGATACAGAAGAGAGCCACTTTGCCCCTTGCCCAAGGGCAGAGCTGAGTCTGAGGCTACCCTCACTATCTGAGACAAAGCAGTTATGTGACGAATCTGAGGTCTTAGGGCATGGTTCAGTTCTCATGCCAGCTTTTGTGGGCTGTGTGAACTTAGACAGGACTTTACCCCTGACCCTTACCTCTCACATGAGGAACAGGGATATTAGTGCCCACCTTGTCCAGCCATGTGAGATTAGATGAGAGAACGCCTGGGAGACCCAGCTTGGTCCCTGGCACCCAAGACACAGCCACATTGGGGCAGAGAACCCAGTGTGGTAAGTGGCCCATGCCACCAGCCTGGGTTCACACAAGCAGCAGGGAAGGTGCACACAGAGGGTTGAGCCAGGGTTCTAGGCTTGATGAGATGGGCGTATACATGCCTGGCCTCACACCTCCCCAGGAGTGGGCTGGCTTGGAGCTGACCTGGGAGAATAGGGCAGCCCGGTTAAGTTAAACACCTGGGTTCAAGTACTGGTGCTGCCACAGTCCCACTGGGTGAACTGGATGAGTCCACTTCCAATTCTAGGCCTCTGCTTCCCCACCCAACCAAAGAGAATGGCCTTCCTCAGCCCTGAGATGCTTGGTTGCTCCACCAACACCCACAGCTCTGGGCTATGAAAATAGGCTAATGCCCCCAAAACTCTGACCCTCTCTACAGCCTGTGCCACAGCCAGCACTACCTTGGAGGTCTCCTATAGATGATGCCAGGGACTGTGGCCTTGCCACTCTCTGATCCAAGACTACCATGGCTCCCACTGCCCTTGGGACAAACTCCCCTTAGCCCAGCTCACCCAGCCCTGCAGTCCCGATTCTGCACCCCTACTACCCTCTGTTCTAGTTCCAGGTACCAAACTCTAGTTCTCTGGACATACCATGCTCTGTGCTACTTCTGGACTTTTGCACACAGTCCCTCCCCCGACCCATGCTGTCTGGATTAACTCAACAAACATACATTAAGTACCCACTACAGTGGCAAAAAGACACATCCTTTCTAGTGTAGAGCCCTCAGGCTGTCAGGGGAATCAGTTATTGGGACACCGCTTATGATTTGCTGTCTGGGTAGATACCAGGAAAGCATCTGTCTCTCCTACACTGAAGGTTCCATGGGAGTAGGGATGGGATCTTTTCACACCCCACTCTGGAGCCCTGCACTCAACTGGGCTCAAAAATGATGTCAAACAAATGGATGAAGGAAACAAGCATCAGTGTGATATGGGTGTGAAGGGAAAGTGCAGGGAACGTAGAGGTGTTCACAGGGTCTCACCAGATGCCCTAGGCTCAGCTAGCATCATGTAGCTCACAACGGCCAAGATGCCTTCTTGCTTGTTAGATTGTGAGTACTCCAAGAAGCTATTCTGAGGCCATGGAGGGGAAGCCACAATGGTGCACAGGCCTCATCCAAGTCATTCCCCTCTTCAGGTTTTCCCTCCTACAAAGTAGGAGTGTTTCACAGTGCAGTAGTGCAAGGATACATTAGGCCTCTGCACCATGCTAAACCCAGGGCCACACAGGGCCTAGCACTCAGGAGGTGGTCAGTGGATACTGGCTGAATGAATCAATGAATGGATGAATAGTGGGCAGGTAGGGCCCTCCCTGCCATTGGCAGGGCTGCCCCACCTCCAGTATAACCCAGAACACCCAGGGGCAAAGTTCTCTGGCATCCAGCCCTCGGTCCATCAGCAGGGCTAAGTTCTCATAGCCCTGCCCAAAAGCAACATGAGCCAGGTCCTTCAGGGGCAACCAGGGCTCATGTACAGGGCCCCAGCTTTCTCTGGCACCCAGGGTGGTAGAATAACACTGGCTGCAGGTATTTACCGAATGCTTACTGTGTGTCAGGCACTGCGCTCTGCTCTTATTATTCCGGCTAATTTATTCTCACATCACCAGAGGGGAGGCACTGTAATAGTCCCACTTCAGAGACAAGTAACCAAGGCACAGGAGGCACATGCACAAGGCCTCAACCTCAACCGGAGGCCAGAAAGGTCTGAGGCCATGGCCCACCTCGGCACCACTCTACTATACCGCCTCCAGAACGGTTACTAATGGACCTCCCACTGGAAAATCCTGCGCTTCAAAAGGTGTGTCTGATGGGAAGTTCCAGAAGTCAGGATCCTGAAGACTGCCTACCCCCTCACGGGACAGGGGGTGTCTGTTGTGGAGTTGTGCCTTGCTCAGCGAGTGGCACTACAAGTACTCAAAAACCTGGTCTCATCTTACATACTCCCTGCAACGGGGAGCTCTTTTTCTTAACAGGCAACCAAAAGCACAGTTTGAAGGAAACAGACACTCCCAGCACGCCGAGAAGGGAGTGCGGCCTCTCTGGCTCCGGGGAGGACTGAGAAGAACGGCCAAGTTTCAGACCAGTGATCCTTTCCGGCCTCGCACAGACCCTCGCACCAAATCAGCCCACCCGCGACCCGGGACCCAGGAGAACGCCCAGCCGCGCAGCCGCACAGCGCACGAGCTAGCAGCTCTCAATTTCGCCCAGCTCATCCCCGCGCCACTGCGCCTGCGCGGCGCGCGCGCCGGCCGAGCCCCTCCATGGCTCACTATTTGACAGTTCCCACCCCGGTCCCCCAGCACCCCCTTCGCGGGCTCGCGCAGGCCAGAGCGACTGAGGCTGAGGGGCCGGCCCCGGGAAGGCGTCCTCGGAGCCGGGGCTGCTTTTTACCTGCAGGATACTCGACGTGGGTGAGGGTCACCGGCCGCCATGAAGCGGGGAGCGAGCACTGTCCGTCCGCTGCCATCTTACCCGGAGACCGGGCTTCGTCGAGTAGCCAATCCGGAGCCAGGGGGGCGGTGGTCCTGACCTATCACGCCAGGGAGGTGCCGTACACCCAATAGGAGGCCGATACAGGTAGCGGCGCAGCCATTCAGCGTGCTGGCCATGGGACTGGCCCAGGCGGCGAATCAGAGACGGGGGCTCCTGGGAACCAGCTCGCCGGCCCAGGCGGCGCCCAATCCGGGACGAGCACAGGTAGATGCCTAGCCAATCAGAAGAGGGGAGGGGTTTAGCCCAGAACAGGGTGCATAACAGCCAATCAGAAGGCGAAACTGGCTCAAAGTGTAGATAGGAAGGGCCAATCAGGCGCTAGCTTGGGAGGCGTGTTGAACTTTGGTGGGAGCTTTGGTTCTGCTGGGACTTTCGCTCAGAGCAGAGGCTTCCCCGGTACCCCGATGTGGGGGCAACCTCAGCACCAGGAGGTCCGAACCGAGCCACTTTTACTTATGAACAAACCGAGGTCAGAGACCCGCCCTATACCGATCGAAAAGGCAAGTCACACAAAGTGTGACCTTTTGCTTAAAGTGTGTGAGGTGGGGGAGGGAACTCCTGGGGCAGGGTTCACAGTAGGTATCCTAAACGCTGAGCAGAACGAAAGCTTAATTAAAATTAAGGATTCCTTCCTTCTTTCATTCATTTAACAGTTATTGATTTAGTCACTTTTATGCTACTTGCATCTTGGGAGCATTTAAAACACGAAGCCGGTTTTCTAACCACCCCTCAGTTTTTACAAAATATTCTTGTATAAATAGCAACACCTTCCTACCTACTTCTCCCTCTGTACCCCCAGTATGTCTCCACGATGTAATCACGGTCTAGCTAAGATGAGGAAGTGGGGGAGGATCGAACTCTTGTCTTATAGTCTTTGTATATGCTGTTCTGCTGCTTGGGATGCACCATCCCTTGTGCCCTACTTTGCCTGGCCAAATCTGGCTCAAGTGTCTAGTCGCACTTGCAGATCACCACCACCAAGTGGGGGCATCCCCTTTCCTGAGTGAGCTGGGGAATGATGGTAACTTAGAGCCCACCAAGAAGCCAGATAGATCCCCTTCCCCCAGTTCAGCTGTGCTTACTCCCAAACTGGCCCTGCCAGGGCTTGTCTGGGACAGTTGCCCCCACTTCCCTGTCACCTGCCCTCAGCTTCCTCAGGCACTGCCATTATTAGCTTCTGAGAAGCAGGAGGTGTGAGGAGTGGGTCATGAGCTTCCCAGAATAGTTCGCTGGGACAGGGCAGCCCTCCTGGGCCTGGGCTGTATTGATTGCCCCTCCCAAATAGGCTTAGAGAAGTAAAGTCCTTAAAACACAGGCCCATCAGGCCCTGGAGTCTTGTCACCTAAGAGGAAACATTCTCAAAGAAGTGAAGAGAATGAGGAGCTACAAAATGAGAGGGATTATCCAAGGAGGAAACAGAGGAAACAGCAAAAGCAAGTGTTCTGAGGCTATAGGGTGGCTGGAAATATACAAGGCTGAGGTGGGAAGATCCCTTGAGCCCAGGAGTTTAAGACCAGCCTGGGCAACATAGCAAGACCCTGGCTCTATGGAAAAAATGAACCGTGGTTTGAATTACAATATAAATGGCTTCCAGATGTACCCCAAAATGGGACAGGGCAGTTGGAAATGATTATTTGTTCACCATATATTTATTGTGCACCTATTATGAATTGGGCTGCTCCTGATCTATGTCCTCCTAAAGCCTCCGCACCCCAAAGAACAAGTCCCCAGCTTTGGCCCAGAAGCAAACAGCAACCCACATAACCAACACCATGGCAAAGTGGAAGGAAATTGTTCCAATCATTTATTTGACTCGCGGCCAATGCACGCTCTATCACACAAAAGGTGGAAGCTACAACAAATCCAGTGCTGCAGGCAGCGTGTGACATGTAAACAAGGACGAGACAAAAATGCCACTCCTGTGCAATTTGGGAGCAAATCAGAGTGGGCCGGGCCCAGGCCCAATATTACATTCACAGCGCAGGGTAAGTGCAAATGAACGGAATGTCAGGGTGGAAGGGAGGAGGGCACGGGGTCCCTGCTGCTCAGGAGGCTGCTCCCTCCGGGTGCTGATCTTAGAGCTGCCTATGGGTCCTGCGTTCTGAGGACTGAGTCCCGAGATGATGAGCCACACCCAGCACCACCCGTCATCCCTGGGGTGCCTTTCCCATCAGGGTCCAGGGACTGAGGTGCAAGAAGCCTGCCCTCTCACTCCAGAGTATGGCAAACCAGGCTGGGGAGTCTATTTCTTGGGCAGGTCAACCTGGAAAGGGGCAGAGCCTCAAAATAAAGGATTAAGGCAATAAATAAAACTTCCCAGCTTGGGTGAAAACACTCTAAGAGGAGTGAGTCTGCAGGACTGACAGGAAGCCTGCAGCATGGGGACACGGCTGCTGGGACAAATACTAACGTGACTTGGTCAGCAGAACCAGCAGAGGCTCTACACACCTGCGCAGCTCCAAGAGCATTTGTGCGTTGAAGGCAAAGTGCTGGGTAAAGTTCCTTGTCCTAATAAGGGCCGGGAGCTGGTCTGACCACACATACCCTCTGACCTCCCCCAAGGTGGTCCCTGGCCCGAGTGACCCCTGGTCTGAGCCCCCAGCTCAGAGCCTAGCACCACCCAGGGAGTTCCGGGCTCACAGAGGGAGGTGATGGGGGACGGGAGTGCCCATCCCACCTCCTCCTGTCTTTGGTGGTAGCAGAAGTGGGAGAGGAAATGACAGTCTGGCAGGACAAGGGAATGTGGAAGGACAGCATCCTGGTTTAGTGCTTGGGTTTGTCAGGGGCCTAGTCCTGGGCAGATGTGAGCATGAGGAAAAGGCCCAGCTCTATTCCACCTCAGGACAGCCCAGGCCTGCTGCCCACCAAGGCACTCCCCACTCTGCCTCTCTGAAGTTACAAACTCTTTAGGGAGGTGGCCAGGTTGGGGAGGCCATTAAGACTGGCCAGCTGGGTACCTGGATTCTGAGACTACAGCTGCAAGTGACTTCTAGCTCAGGACCCCATAGCCTTCCACACAGAGCTCTGCCTCCTTCCTTCACCTCCACCCTCCCAGGCTCCTTGTCAGCAGCTCTGGAGTGATG
The DNA here is from genome assembly GCA_963575145.1 of Galago senegalensis. Classification (NCBI taxonomy): domain Eukaryota; kingdom Metazoa; phylum Chordata; class Mammalia; order Primates; family Galagidae; genus Galago; species Galago senegalensis. Next base: position 13,878 of record CAUYTI010076690.1, on the reverse strand, counting down.
GGAGGTCTGGTCCTGCTCCCAGGGCATCCTAACTCTGCCTGCCTCAATTGTCAACAATAGCTTTCTCTCTCTCACTGCCTTCCTCTCCCTCAGGCCCTGGTGGCCACTGGCTTGGCCTCTGCTTCTGCCAGGGACTTCTGAGGGCAGTCAGGCAGACCATAGGGGCTCCATGCCTCTCCACAGAAATTTGTCTCCCTGGCCTTGGGTCTTCCCAGATGATGGGGATTGGGGCAAGGTGGGGGCAGATATCCTTGGCCACAGAGGCCCTTAGATGCCAGCCCAAAGAAAGGGAGGAAGTGTTCTTCTCTGTGCCCCTCTACTGCAGCTCCCCCAGGGGCCCATTCTCTCTGGGCAGTGCCCCATTCAGGCCAGTGCTGCTGGCTGCTGGTGCCCCCAGGTACCCCAGCAGGATCTCACTGCGGCGCCGGGACAGCTGCAGGATGTCATCTGCCAGGGCAGGCACTGACGTGTAGCGCACGTTGTCCAGGTCAAACATGTCCCGCAGGTATTGCACGATCTGGTGCTGGGAGTACAGGACTGACATTGGACCTGACCCAGGCCCCTGTTGCCCCAGAAAGTCCTCCAGACCCTTAGAGCTCCAGCCCATCCTTAGGCTCCTCCAATTCCCAAACTTCCTCTGGACCCACCTGGACCCCCACTCCATTCCTGACCCCCACTCCATTCCTGCCACCTCCCAGGGCTCCTGCGCCCAGCACAGGGCAGGGCAGGACCAGGGAAGAATGGGAGCCCCTCTGTTTACCTTGAAGAAAGCACAAACTTCAGCGAGCTGGGGCTTGGGCCCAAGGAAGCCGAAGGCCAGGACAGGGCTCACATGCTCCGATACGGAGTAGAAATGGGAGATGAAGCCATCAGGCACCTGCAGTGGGCAGCAAAGCTAAGGGACCAGCTGCAACCCAGGGAGAGTGAGAACTGCCAGAACCTGGGAGTCACATAAAGGGAAGGCTATGGAAGTAGTCCTGCCATGTGTACATTTGTGCTAGATGACCCTAGGCAGTGACTCAATTCAAAGGCCCCGTTTTCACTACAGAGAATGATGACCTCAGGGCTTCGGCGAGAACTTCTCAACCATATAGGCTTGGCAGGAAGTTCCTGGAGCATGGAGCAGCAGCAGCTGGGCAGCAGAGCCTGCCACAGAGGACAACAATGGCTTGAAGCCCAAAGAGTGTAGCCACCACTGCCTGGGATGCAGACAGCAGCAGCCTGAAGGCCAGGAGGGATGGGGCTCTGCCTCCTCCCCAGAATCATACCCCTCAGTGAGACACCTCAATCCCTATGCACATGCTCCTCTTCCTTCCAAGGACACCCTTATCCCTCTTCTGGCTTCTTGGACATCATCTCCCCAGCAGCCCACTCCATGCTGGGCATGGAGGGAGAGGAAGCAAACGTACACCCTTCAGACACTCCTGGCCAAAGGAGAAGTCACAGCAGGTCATGCGGCCCTGCTGTGGCTGAGCAGGCCACTCACCATCAGCAGCCTCCTCTTGGCTTTCAGGACCGACCAGCAAGCAGTGGCCAGGGCCTAAAACAGAGATGGGACCCCACCCCAGGTGTCAGGAAAGACCCCACCACCCCAGGACCAAGCCCTTCTCCGTAGCTTACCCCCTCTGCAGGGAGATGAGGCTGGTGCCAGAGCTCCACTGCTTCCCTCCCTGAAATTTGGATCTTGACTCTAACCCTCACTACCATAGGTCCCTGCACTAGCCATGGATCTTCTCGGAGCCTCAGTTTCCTCCTCTGTAAAATGGCCATGACTCAGTACCATACCTCATTCATGGTTGTAGGGAGCAGCACATATCCCCTGCAAACTGCCCGGCAGAAGCTCAGCTTTGGGCTGCAGAGCAGAGCTGCAGGACTGACCTGCATGCCCTGTGGTGGCCCTCTCAGGGCTCTCTCCTGCTCTGTGCCCAATTTTTGGTTTTCTATTTCCCTATTTTAACTTGACTTAATAGGATACATTAAAATTGAATCACATTAATACCAGCACAAAATGAGCAGAAACCCCCTTCCCAGAGAGGAAGAAAATACACACTGTGTTGGTTCTAACCAGACCTGAGGGCAAGGGAGTGCCCTGGTAGCCTGTCCAGAGCAGGCACCCATCTCCCAGGCCCAGCAGCCCAGAGCAGGGGTACGGTAGGGGACAGCCCTACTGCCACAGCTAGGGACAGGGAGCAGGACCAGGTGGGCACACAGGGCCACAACTGTACATGTATGTTTGGGAGTGGGGCGGTGACCCACCGTCTCCTTGAAACTGTCTGACAACCAGCGGTTCTTAAGAACAGCAAGCACGGAGGACGGGGGATTCTCCAGGTCCTCGAAGGCATCCATGAGGATGAAGTCGAGCACAATGTCGAAGAAGCTCATGCATACCACCTGCAAGAGGTGAGGGCTGCCACCCAGAAGACAGGAGGGGGGCAGGAGATCCCCAGCCTGGGCCTGGGGCAGGGCAGGAACCAGGCATTTTGAGCAGTTATGGAGCCCTCTCAGCTGTCCAGAACTGAGGCAGGGCTTGGCACAGGCACCCCCACCCAGCTCAATCTCAGGTGCAAAGGGCTCTGTGCAAACCAACTCACCCCACGGCCCTCCAGCTCCAGCCGTGTGGTTGCCCAGGTCTCAGGCCGCAGAGCATAGCTCAGCATCTCCTCATAGCTCTCCAGGAAGCCCTTGGGGCTCTGTGGGGAGAAACATAGCCTGTGTTGGTCACGGAAGAGGCCCTAAGACCTAGCTTGACAAGATCTGCAGGGACAGGCTGGCCTGCAGGTGGGAGACATGATACACAGCTGGGGCCTATCTCTGACAAGAGACACAGAGAAAACGAGATAAGCAAGTGTCCCCTGCCTACCACAATGAGTTTCTCCAGAGAGCCAGGGCACCCTGCAATGAGTCTGGTTGTTTAAGGCACACCTACTGCCTTCCAGGAGATGTGCACGGTGCTATGGCTTGATCTCACTTTGGAGGGATGCATGAGGACGTGAGGTTTAGAGTCAGGAAACCAAAGATTCAAATCTCTGAGACCTTGGGGACCTCAGTAGTGAAATGGGATGAGGGAGATGAGCTGACAAATTTAATGCAATCAGTCCAGTCCTTGCACCTGAGCATTCAATAGTATATGAAGGCTGGGTATTGTGGCTCACACCTGTAATCTCACCATTTGGGGAGGCTGAGGCAGGAGGATCACATGAGCCTAGCAGTTCAAGATCAGCCTGGACCACACAGCAAGACCCCATCACCACAAAAAATTTTTTAAATTAACTGAGAATGGTGGTATATGTCTGCAATCCTAGCTTCTTGCAGGGCTGAAGCAGGAGATCACTTGAGTTCAAGAGTTTGAGGTAAGTAAGCCATGATTATGCCACTGCACTCCCAAGCTGGGCAACAGAGTGAGACCTTGTTTCAAAAAAGAGAAAGTATGGGTATGCTGCTGCAAGCAAGACTCTGCACAGATGATGTGTCCTTCACTTAGCAAGGCCTCGAAGGACAGCTGGGACTCATGCCACAATTTGCAGATATAGATCTGCATTCATGGACATGGACAAATAGTGAGTGTCAGGATCTGTACTAAGCATAGATCAACTTAGTAAATTCTTATAGTCCCATGAAGGAATTCCATTATTATGCCCACTTTACAAGTAGAAATACTGAGACTTTGGGAGATCAGTGATGTGCCCAAGAGCTAGGTAGGGTGGAGCTGACAAAGAGTAGCATGGGCAGGCTGACACCATTTATAAAGAGCTATAGGCAAAGGAGACGCCAAATGGATGTTCCCCAAAATGTGAACAGGGTGGCATCAAAGACTACTTTTTTTCCTGTTCTTTTTTTTTTTTTTTTTTTTGTATTATCTTAGGTTTCTTCTAAGATGAGTATGCATCATTGTATAATTTTTTTTTCTGCAGTTTTTGGCCAGGGCCAGGTTTGAACCCACCACTCCTGGTATATGAAGCCAGCCCTTTTTTTTTTTGAGACAGAGTCTTACTACGTTGCCCTCAGTAGAATGTCATGGTGTCACAGCTCACAGCAACCTCAAACTCCTGGGCTTGAGCCAGTCTCTTGCCTCAGCCTCCCAAGTAGTTGGGACTACAGGTACCGCCACAACACCTGGCTATTTCTTGATTGTAGTTGTCATTGTTTGGCAGGCCCCAGTTGGGTTCAAACCTGCCAGCTCTGGTGTATGTGGCTAGAACCCTAGCCACTGAGCTACAGGCACCAAGCCCTTTTATAATCATTTTTTAAAAATTATAATGGCGGCTCGGCACCTGTGGCTCAAGTGGCTAAGGTGCCAGCCACGTACACCCAAGGTGGTGGGTTTGAATCCAGCCTGGGCCCACCAAACAACAATGATGGCTGCAACCAAAAAATAGCTGGGCGTTGTGGCGGGCGCCTGGAGTCCCAGGTACTTGGGAGGCTGAGGCAAGAGAATGCTTAAGCCCAAGAGTTGGAGGTTGCTGTGAGCTGTGATGCTATGGTACTCTACCCAGGGTGATAGCTTGAGGCTCTGTCTCAAAAAAAAAAAAAAAAAATTACTGGGACAGCGCCTGTAGCTCAAAGGAGTAGGACGCTGGCCCCATATGCTAGAGGTGTCGGGTTCAACCCAGCCCCAGCCAAAAACTGCTAAAAAAATAATTATGATAATTCTACCCCACCAATAAAAAGAATCACAAAGCAGGCTCAGTGCCTGTGGCTCAAGCGGCTAAGGCGCCAGCCACATACACCTTAGGTGGTGGGTTCGAATCCAGTCCCAACCCACCAAACAACAATGATGGCTGCAACCAAAAAATAGCCGGGCGTTGTGTCAGGCACCTATAATCCCAGCTACTAGGGAGGCAGAGGCAGGAGAATCACTTGAACCCAGGAGTTGGAGATTACTGTGAGCTGTGATGCCACAGCACTCTACCCAGGGCAACAGCTTGAGGCTGTCTCAAAAAAAAAACAAAACACAAAGCAATGGATAAAATAACAAGAATTCAAAACATTACTAATATCTGATACTGGCCAAGATGTGAGGAAATGCTCTCTCATGCTGTTGGAGGAATGTGAGTTGCTAAGGCCTCTTGAAGGCTGGCAAGCTGGCAAGACCTGCTGGTCTTCTGAAGGTCCATGCCGGGAGCCTGAACTGCCACAGCCCCACAGAAAACCTCACTACTACCTAGAGAGCTGTGTGAAGGTGACTGCAGTAGTGACATGTGTGATAGGTAAAATCAGGCTGAGCCCAGATGTCCATCCATCAGGGAACCAGATGGATAACCTGATGTGTCCATGTGATGGAATACTGCACAATAAAAGCACCTCTCCAGGTGATGTGGACAGACATGTGAAATAACTGTTACACCACCAGAGCTATGAAAGCTAGAGCACAGGAGGTAGGAGATAGGGCACGAAGGTTTGGAAATTCAGTAACAATGTTCAGGGGCCAGAGGAACACACATCAGACCACAGCCCAGCAGTGTTCCATGTTCCAGAGTGGCTGCTTCTGGCAGTTGGGGTTCAAGGGCATTTTCTATGGTTTACATTTCATATTTGGGCCCCCCTCCCACCCCTGCTACCTTCTCAGCCTTGGTCATCAGGCCTGTCACCATCTGCCGGCCAACCTTCCCAAAGAAAAGCTGGTTACTCTTGTCTTCCAGAAGCCCCTAAGGAACGAGAAAGGGAGGAGAGTGAGCTGCCAGGCAAGGCAGTGCTCCAAAGCCCACAGACAGAGTAGCACAATGGGCTGTATAGGTGACACCATCCGCCACAGAGGAGCCCGGTATGGCAGCAGCCAAGTACATGTGCCATGGCTATGGCTAGCCTGACCACCCCTCATCCCTAGCTCCATCCCCTCAAGGGGCTCCTGATCCACACCCACCTCAAAGGCCTGCCGCACACAATGCAGCTTGGCTAGAAAGTCCTGGTCACTGTAGCAGCCCAGCAGCTCTGTCCTAAGAGGAGGACAGACAGTATCACACCACCTGATCCCTGCCCAGCAACGCCTCATGAGGATCAGGTGGTACCCTGAGTGGGGAAGTGGCAACCCCAGCCCTATCTGCTCAGCAGTGTGACCTCTGACTGGCCCTTGCCTCCTTCAAGCCCTCAGTCCCCTTGCTAGCCAAAGGAGGAGGCTGACTGAAGGCTCTGAGGACGTGATGGCCTCCCTGGCACCAGGTATGGTGACAGGTCTATTCATGGGGCCAGGCTGACCAAGGGCTCCTTGGGGCCACATAGTCCTAAATCCTCACTGGCAAAGGATCAAAATGGTCAAATCACTCCCATATGACAGATCAGGCCTGTGGTTGCCACCACTCTGGCTCCTCTTTATCTAAATCACCACAGCTTGCACCAGAATTTTCAACCTTTTTTTTTTTTTTGAGACAGTCTCAAGCTGTTGCCCTGGGTAGATTGCTGTGGCATCACAGTTCACAGCAACTCAAACTCTTGGGCTTAAGTGATTCTCTTGCCTCTGCCTCCCTAGTAGCTGGGACTACAGGTGCCTGCCACAACGCCAAGCTATTTTTTTTGTTGCAGTTGTCATTTCCACTTTTAGCTGGCCCGGGCTGGGTTCGAACCCACCAGCCCTTGTGTATGTGGCTGGCGCCCTATCCACTGACCTATGGGTGCCACCCAGAATTTTCAACCATTTTTGATCAGTTAACTTTTTTTGTTTTTTTGAGACAGAGTCTTACTCCAACACCATGGGTAGAGTGCCGTGCTGTCATAGCTCACAGTAGCCTCAAACTCCTGGGTTCAAGCAAACCCCTTGTCTCAGCCTCCAAGTAACTGGGACAAGAGGCACTTGCCATAATACCTGCCTATTTGTAGTAGAGACAGCATCTTGCTCTTGCTCAGGCTGGTCTCAAACTCCTTTGTCACCCCTTGGTCAAGTGCCATGGCATCATAGCTCACAGCAACTTCAAACTCTTGGGGTCAAGTGATCCTCTTGCCTGGGACTATAGGCACCCACCACAATGCCTGGCTATTTTTAGAGACAAGGTCTTGCTCTGGCTCAGGCTGGTCTCAAACTTGTGAACTCAGGCAATCCACCCACCTTGGCCTCCCTGAATGCTAGGATTACAGGCATGAGCTACCACACCTGGCCTTAAACAGACATTCTTAAATCTGTAAACCATAATCAAAAACCCAAGTTCTGAGTTTCATACCTTACAGAAAGTTAACTAGAGATAGCTAAGACCTAAAGATAACCACAGATGAGGAAAGTGAGGCTGAGAGAAATCTGGCAACTTGTTTGGGGCCACACACTACAAAAAGGCATAACCAAGAGAGAATCCAGGTCTGTCTTTCCCCAATGACTGAGTTCTTGACCTAGGCTGTGAAGGGGCTTAGAACAGGGTCCACTGTGCTGCTGTGACTGGGCCCCTGAGAACGCAGAACGGGTATTAACTATTGTTATTTTATTAATTACAGAAATTTGTTATTATAATGCCAGACCTGCTGGTCTTGGTATTTAGGACCATGCAGACCCTCCACAGAGGGGAACAAGAGCTGTTGCTGGCCAACCACAGCCCCCAGGCAAACTGGATTCACCCTGACTGAGTCCTCACCAAGCATTGCTGGCTTCTTTACCTCCCCAAAAGGGCCAGGGGTCACTGCTGCTTCCTGCCCTGTCCCCAATACCTGCTCACCTGAGGGTCCGGCAGGGCACCTTCCCCTCCTTCACCAGCTGCAGGGCCTCCTCGTAGGCAGCAGCGGGTCTGGAGAGTGGGGCTGGGTAATCTCCTACCTGTAGGGACTCAAAGAGCTAGGGGAGGGTGCAGAGGAAGTCCAAGTGAGCAACATCTCACGGGGTAGGGCACCTGCCATCAGTGTGCTGGCAAGGACCACCCTCTCACAGGGGCTATTGAAGGAATGCTGGCCCAAGAGATAGGAGGCCCAGGTTCAAGTCCAGCTCTGGCCCTCAGCATCCCCATCTCTAGGTATCCTTTGCAGAGAAGCCATCCACCACACACACACCATGTCCTTCCATTCCAGAGAAGGACACCATGCCAGATACGTGTGCCCATCGAAGGAGATGAAAGATAAGCAATGGGCACAGCAGTCTGTAGACGGGGGAGGTCGGTGTGCACTGGAGCCAGTAGGGTGGAACCTCTGCTCTCACCAGTATGACCAACAGCCCCAAGTTCTCAGGCCTTCCCATCTCTGGCAGCTTCTCAGAGCCTCAGAGGAGCAGCATTCAGTAATTGCCAAATTCTGCTCCCATGGGAGGAAAATCCTTCACTGTCCCAAGACCTAGCACTTGCCCCATGGGTCTACACAAGAGCCCGCATCCACCCCATGCCTGCCTCAGTCCCCCACCTCACGTCACCTCGGTGGCAGAGAAGAAGGAATCCTCTGAGGTCAGGCTGTCCTCATCATCAGCCCGCAGCTGCAGTGAGCCCTCAGTCAGGGGCAGCATGAGGGTCCTCTCTGCAAAGAGCAGAAAGAAGGCAGAACTGAGACTTCCATCCGGAGCCCTGCAGGAAGCTGGGGCTCAGAGCCCACCAACAGGATCGGCAGAGGCTCTGTATAGGGCTGTGCAATGACACTGGGCTATTGCCTCAAATAACCGCCTCCCTTGGTCCTCACAACACTCTCGGAGGTGGACAGGGTTAGCTGTACACACTTAACTGGTGGGGATCACCCAGGATCACATGACCAGATCTGAGGCTTGGAGGCCTATTAGCTCTACAGGAGGAAGCCTCTCATGCTATGTGGCCTTGGGAAGGCCTTTCTCTGTGACAAGCCAAAACTTAGCCATTTATACAAAGGGTTCCTGGAAGTCCATGGGTCACTTGCTCAGTGTTCTCATTCCACTTGCTCAAGGGCTAAGGGGTCTAAACCACTGAGGATGCTTAGGAAAGGTTTATTGGACAAATAAGCAAAGGGCACAGACCTGTGTTAGGCCCTGAAGGCCCCACCAGCCTGCTCTGCCACATGGAAAGGCCAGAAGGGGCAGGATTCCTCCAATAGCAAAGCCACATAGAGAGCACACGGGGAAGAGCCAGGGAACCAGTGGCCTTGGCCAACCCTCTCTGTGTCCCCACTGCTAGAGCCAGGAAACCTGACCTGGCAGTCTAGTAATGGTCCCCAAGGGCTACGTGCATGCAAGAAAGGGCCTGGGGGTGTCATTGACTGCAGGGGCTGGCACACAGCAGGCCTGAAGAAGACACTGGTGTTCAGGTGGACAAGTAGGTTCCCTTTCAGTGATGTCACTTTAACAGAGCACATGTTCATTCTTGGGCCTCTAGGCCTGCTTTGGGTTAACATTTACAGGAATCATCCTGTCTACTCACCCAGGTCAAGCCCACAGGAAAGGGCTCAAAGCTAAGGCCTGGAAGAGATGTCAGGGAAATGATGACCTATATGCCCAAGTCCTGTTTCCACAGAGAGGGGCAGAGACTGCTGGGTGTGGACTCTTGGGGCCTCTTCCCATCTCTGCTCCTGCTTGCCACGGGGACTGCCTCAGTTTCCTCCTCTGTGCACTAAAGTGCTAGACTGGGTGATCCTGATTTGTCTGACTATTGAGGGAACCATGCCCTGCTTCTCTCATCCTCTCCCTTCAGTTTGTCCCAGCCACCCCACTCACCGAGATCCAGCAGTACACTGTCAGGGGGGAAGGTGGCGCCAAACTCCTCCTGCAGGTGGTAGGCCCGGTGCAGTAGAGACTCCAACTTCTCTGCAAACTCCCTTCGCTGTGAGTCTGGCTAGGATAAAAACCATGCCCATCAACCCAGACTCTCCTAACTCCCCAAACTGCCCCGTCCCTACCACTGATGTGGACCCCAGACCCCTGCAGAAAGGGGAAGAGGCTCTGGGACCTGGTAGTCAAGAGCACATGCTCCAGGCTCGGCGCCTATGGCTCAACCGGCTAAGGCGCCAGCCACGTACACCTAAGGTGGCAGGTTCGAATCCCCAGCCCGGACCCGCCAAACAACAATGACGGCTGCAACCAAAAAATAGCCGGCCGTTGTGGCGGGTGCCTGTGGTCCCAGCTACTTGGGAGACAGAGGCAAGAGACTCGCTTGAGCCCAGGAGTTGGAGGTTGCTGTGAGCTGTAATGCCACGGCACTCTACCCAGGGGGACAGCTTGAGGCTCTGTCTCAAAAAAAAAAAAAAGAAAAACTATCCAGGTATTGTGGCGGGCACCTGTAGTCTCAGCTCCTTGGAAGGCTGAGGCAAGAGGATTCTGAGCCCAAGAGTTTAAGGTTGCTATGAGCAATGATGCCATGAAGCTGTACCCAGACAGCAGTGAGATTCTGTGTCAAAAAAAGAAAATCTTTTTTTTTTTTTAAGACAATCTCACTGTGGTGTTCTCAGAGTGCTGAGGTGTCACAACTCATAGCAACCTCAAACCCTTGGGCTTACACTATTTTCTTGCCTCAGCCTCCCAAGTAGCTGTGACGACAGGCGCCCTTCACAGCTCCTGGCTATTTTTTTGTTGTAGTTGGCATTGTTGCTTAGCAGGCCTGGCCTGGGTTCGAACATGCAAGCTCCAGTGTATGTGGCTGGTGCCCTAGCCACTGAGCTGTAAGCACCTAACCAGAAAATCTTTTTTTAATGGTAGATAGTATGTCATAGTGCTCGATTAGATATTGGGTGGAGACAGACTTCCTGTCATGAGGGTATAACAGAGATCAGAAAGTACCCTACGAATGTGTTGGCCTGTTTTCTGCCCTAATTCTCTTCCACTCTGTCCCCTAGATCCTGAAGCAGAACAACACCCGACTTGAGAGCCGGACCCAGCTGGTCACCATGTGCCACATGGGTCCTAAAGTCTTCATGAATTGTGCTGGCTTCCTCAAGATTGACACAGCCTCCTTGGGGGACAGGTGATGCCCTCTGCCTGGATGGGCCAGGAGGAATTCCCTTAGGCTTTGTTTGGGGGTGTGAGGGCTGTCGGAGGGCCACAGGCCATTTAAATTAGAAAATGTTTTAAGGAAAAGGTAAGGAATCTTTATTCAGCCAAGAGCCCCTGACCTATGGAAAAGATCGGTTCAATTATATGAAGCTTTTTTTCACGTGAAAGAAATATAAAAAGAACCAATTTAGATTATAAAATTAAGGACAGAAAACACAAGATTTTATTCAATGAACACAAACTTGTTTTGTATTTATGGTTTGTTGTGGCCAGATAAGGGTGGGAATAGCTGGGGCATTGGAAAAGGAGTGTGGGGGTGTGAAGAGATAAGGAAGGGGGAGAGAGATTTGGTTGTTTTGAGATGATGTTATTGAGAGAAAGTTCTATTCACTTGGACTTTGGACTTTACTATTGACCTCTTCCTCTCCAGAAGTTATCAACTCAGTCTTTGGAGGATCTTTTCCACGGGCACATAGCTCCTCATTCAGTAATGGAAATCAGTGGGGAAATAGGCTTCAAGTTCTAAAACTTCATTTTCCACTCAGCTTTGCTGTAACACTCCACGAATAACATAGGTCCATGTGAGTGCACGGGCAAGACCAGCCTGGGAAGGCTTTATGGGGGAAAATAGCTGTCAGCAAATTCTCAAAGGTCTTTTTCCCCTTTCTTATTTTATGTTACTATGAGATCCATATAATTTCATTATATAAAATTCAACATATAGAAATATTATACAGAAAGTGGAAGTCCCCCATAATCCCACCCCCCAGAGATAACAACCATAACAATTTATGTATACTACAGTTTTTCTAAATTTTATTTTTGCTATGCATTTACTAACTACCCATTTACTACAAAAATGGGATCATATGGTTCATAGTGTTTTGGAGTGCATTTTTCACGTATCAATATATCGTGGCCATCTTTCCATGTCAGCACACATAGACCTACCTACCTCATTCTTGTAAATGGCTGTATAGTATTCCATTGTATGGAGGTGCCCTAATTTATTTAACCAGTTCCCCATTGGTGGACATTTGGGTTGTTACTAGAAGCTTCTTGTTCTATATCCTGCTCCATTTATGCCTTTCCTTCAGCACTGACTCATACATTGAAGTCCTTGATGGTTCCCGAGTTCACCCTGAGACCTATGAGTGGGCCAGGAAGATGGCAGTGGATGCCCTGGAATATGATGAGTCAGCTGAGGATGCCAATCCTGCAGGAGCCCTTGAAGAGATCTTGGAAAATCCAGAGAGACTCAAGGACCTGGACCTTGATGCCTTTGCAGAAGAACTAGAGAGGCAGGTGGGTGAAACTGTGGAAGCTCTGGCAGGAAAACCCGTCCCAAGTGGCCTGCTTGGAAGGAGACTTGGGCAACAGGTGTCAACAGAAACGTCTGTACCAGAGATTCTCAACCTGTGGGTCACAACCCCTTTGTAACAATGAAAATACATCTTGGCATTAGGAAGATTGAGAAGCACTGCTCTAAACTGTTAATGTGGCATACTTAATCCTCTTCTCCATAGCCCTGCTGGACTGGGTTCCTTAAGGAAATTTGTTGTTGTTGTTTTAGAAAGGACAAGGAGAGGAGCAGGTGGGGAAGGAAAGGAGGGGGTCTTCCTTAAGTGATTTTTCACCCTGCTTGTTAAGGAGAAGAAGTCTCAGAGATAGTGACTGTAATTGTAAGAGACAGGAGTTGAAAGGACACCAGGACTAGAGTTTCATTCTAGGCCCTCTGTCCTTTCTTTTTTAGAGACAGAGTCTTACTTTATCACCCTCTGTAGAGTGGTAGGGCATCACAGCTCACAGCAACCTCCAACTCAAGGGTTTAGGCAATTCTCTTGCCTCAGCCTCCTGAGTAGCTGGGACTATAGGTGCCCACCACAAAACCTGGCTTTTTTGGTTGCAGTTTGGCCGGGGCCAGGCTCAAACCCGCCCTACCCACTGAGCCACAGGTATATGGGGCCAGCACCCTACCCACTGAGCCACAGGTGCCACTCTCTCTTTCCTTCTTTCTTTTTTTTTCTTTTATTATTAAATCATAGTTGTGTACATTAATGCAATCGGGGTACGATGTGCTGGTTTTTCTTTCCTCCTTTCTAACAGCACAGTTTTGTATTTATCTGTTTGGCACATTGTAGTTCCTTGAAGCATTTTCTTTTTTTTGAGACAGAGCCTCAAATTGTCGCCTTGGGTAGAGTACCATGGCATCACAGCTCACAGCAACCTCCAACTCCTGGGCTCAAGAAAGTCTCCTGCCTCAGCCTCCCAAGTAGCTGAGACTATAGGCACCCACCACGATGCCCGGCTATTTTTTGGTTGCAGCCATCGTTGTTTGGTGGGCCCAGGCTGGATTCGAACCTGCCAGCTCAGGTGTATGTGGCTGACGCCTTAGCTGCTTGAGCCACAGGCGCCAAGCCCCTTGAAGCATTTTCATTACAGGACAGTGTTCCATGGCTAAGTTTGAAAACCTCCTTCAATAAATGTTGAAGGGAAAGGAGGAGAAGAGAAGCTCTTACAGGAACCAGCTGGCCTACTCTTTTTCATACAAATTCCCAGTGACTCAGGTTAGGGAGTGGTTACAAGGCTTTTTTTTTTTTTTTTTTTTTTTTTTTTTGGAGACAGAGCCTCAAGCTGTCCCCCTGGGTAGAGTGCTGTGGTATCACAGCTCACAGAACCTCCAACTCCTGGGCTCAAGAAGTCTCCTGCCTCTGCCTCCCAGGTAGCTGGGATTACAGGCACCTACCACAACACCTGGCTGTTTTTTTGGTTGCAGCCATCATTGTTGTTTGGCATGTCCAGGCTGGATTCGAACCCGCCAGCTCAGGTGTATGTGGCTGGCGCCTTAGCCGCTTGAGCCACAGGCGCCACCCCAGTTACAAGGCTTTTTTTTTTTTTTTTTTTTTTTTTTTGAGACAGAGCCTCAAGCTGTCCCCCTGGGTAGAGTGCCATGGCATTACAGCTCACAGCAACCTCCAAATCCTGGGCTCAAGCGAGTCTCTTGCCTCCGCCTCCCAAGTAGCTGGGACCACAGG
>CAUYTI010076687.1:0-19789 GCA_963575145.1 Galago senegalensis | reverse complement strand
CAACAATGATGGCTGCAACCAAAAAATAGCCGGGCATTGTGGCGGGTGCCTGTGGTACCAGATACTTGGGAGGCAGAGGCAAGAGACTCGCTTGAGCCCAGGAGTTGGAGGTTGCTGTGAGCTGTAATGCCATGGCACTCTACCCAGGGGGACAGCTTGAGGCTCTGTCTCAAAAAAAAAAAAAAAAAAAAAAAGAAGTTCACACCAAAAGACCCTAACCTAACAGGTAAGCTATGGAATTCCTCCACTGCCTACAGCCTCTTGTAAAAGTGGTTTCTAACTGCTCCTCACCTTCCCCCCCTGCACAGACCCTATCATTGCACTGCCCAGGTGGGTCATCTCCCCTGAATTCTGATCTTGTCTGTTGCAGCCTCATCCCTGGGTGCCATTGTTTAAACCTTTTGCTTACTATGCAATAACTCATTTAATCACCATGACACATCTATGGGGTAAAAATTATCATTATCCCTGTATTATACTTGAGAAAGCTGAAATACAGAACAGTTAAATGAACTTGCTCAAAGTCACACTACTAGAAAACAAGCCAGGATTTCAAATCCAAGCAGACTGATCTAGAACTAGTACTCTTATTTATTTGTTTATTGAGACAGAGTCTCACTCTGTCGCCCTGAGTAGAGTACCGTGGTGTCATAGCTCACAGCAACCTCTAACTCTTAGGCTTAGGTGATCTCCCTAACTCAGACTCCCAAATAGCTGGGACTACAGGTGCCCACCATAACACCCCGCTAATTTTTCTATTTTTAGAAAATAGAAAATTTTCAGGCTGGTCGTGAACTTCTGAGCTCAAGCAATCCACCCACTTCAACCTCCCACCATGCCAGGATTACAGGGATGAGCCACCGCACCCAGCCTAGAACGGAAACTCTTGAATTTTGAATTAACCACCCTTACCTTTTCTGTCCTGTCCCCTGTCGTGTGGGCACCCCCACAGCCTTCTCTTCCTAACCTGTAGCACTTCCTTCTCCCCCCACCATTACCTAAGAGGCCATCTCCAAATTCTGTTGGATGTTAGTGACTGCTCAAGGTGAAAAGCGAAACAAAATGTCCTGCCAGCATCTTCCTTGCCCACTTGCTTGGCAAGGACCAGTCTCACTTTCTTATCTCTGTCAAGCACATTTAGAGATAAAGCTGCTGAAAAGGGTTCACTTGAGCTTTTTTCTCCCTCTCAGAAAAGATGTTTGGCCTGGGTGCTCCTGGTAACAAACCGAAACCCAAACCTTCAGGGCAAAGTGCTGTTGATGAAAATTGAGGTGAGATATAAAGCCAGTGGCATAAAAGCTACCCCGGTCTGCAAATCTTTGCTGGCACAATGTTAATTTATTGAAAGGCTCTCAAGTACCCGAAGTTATTGAATGGAACCAAAATAGTAATAAACTCAATTTTAAATTCATGATGTTAATTTACGTTCTTTTACAATTCAATAATTATCACCTATTTTCTCACCTCACACAGCCATCTTTCCCCCCTTTTATTCTTTCACTGAATTTATAACACAAAATAAACATACTTAATGTGGATTTCACACATCTTTACTGTTGTCTGTATGAATAGCTATAAATTTACAAGAAAACAGTGTGAGTTGCTGTGAAACCCTTTCCAGGTTGAGTTTCCCAGAAATAGACGCTCTGACAGACGTCAGCATGCGAGACCTTTATAAGGGAATGTTTGCAGGATCAACACCCACGGGAAGCGGGATTCAGAAGGAGAAGTTCAACCATGCCGTACAAGCCCAGCACCGGCCTCAGCTGACCCACAGGGCTGAACTGCAGGTTGACAACTCCTCAAATCTGTCCAGAGTTGGGGTTGGGGAGGCAGAAATGTATGCCCCCACACTTGTTAGTCATTGGCTACAGGCCAGCCCAGAAAGATCTGCTCTCGGATCAGGGAGTTTTCTTCAAGTCCAGGCCATCAGTAAAGACAGCTGAGGGCTGTCCTCCCCTAGCACTCTTGTCAGTTAGGGGAATAAGTCTTTTATTCCTCAGTAGGGATCTGGTAGTGCATGACAGCAGCTGCCACAAAAACTAGTTAATTGTAACTCATCGTTTAGTTTCCAAACTCTAAGAAAAGTCGTATTACTGCATCTGCCAAGCCACAACAAATTTCATCATTCAAGTCAAGTCAGCATTTTTTCAGGCCCTATTGAATTATTCTGAGACATGGCAGAAGCAAAGATCTTAAGATAAGGTTTGTCCCTAATGTCAAAGGAAACATGCGGTCTGTGTGCCTACCCATGGACTGGGAACAGAAGGCCAGCCACAGGACTCAAGCACCTCAGGTTTTAATATCCAAGTGAGTGTGAGATACCATGCCCTGTGGCTACTGAGAGATGATTACATGTACAACTAAGTGTAGTACAAGGGCGTTGCATGAAGAGGCACAGAATAGGCAAGGCAAAGTGCATCTGAAGAACAGAAGGAGAGGCCAGCATGGAGGCCACACCTGTAATCCTAGCATTCTGGGAGGCCAAGCCGAGGAGTTTAAGACCAGCCTGAGCAACATTAAGGACTCCTCCCCCCCCCACACACATGTATCATAGAAAAATTAGCCGCATACCATGGTGGGTGCTTGCTGTCCCACCTACTTGATAGGCTGATGCAGGAGTCTGAGGTTGCTGTGAGCTAGGCTGACACCATGGCACTCTAGCCAGGGCAACACATTTTAGACTCTGTCTCAAATAAAAAGTAAGGCTGGCCCCCATAGCTCAGTGGTTAGGGCATCGGCCACATACACCAGGGCTGGTGGGTTTGAACCTGGCCCAGGCCTGCTAACCAACAATGAAAACTATACCAACAATAACAACAAAAAAATAGCTGAGCATTGTAGCAGGTGCCTGGAGGTTGAGGAAAAGAATACTTAAGTCCAAGAGTTTGAGGTTGCTGTGAGCTGTGATGTCACCGCACTCTAGTGAGGGCAGCATAGTGAGACACTGTCTCCAAAAAAAAAAAAATTCCATGTATCCTATAAAGATATACAACTATTATGTACTCATAATAATTAAAAAGAAAAGAACTTTTTAAAATGATAGCAATAAATTGTATTTAATTACACTTATTTCTCCCAAGAATATCAGTTATATCATTAATGTCAGAATACTTTCAGATCCACATCAAATAGCCAGAATGCTTACTTAAATCCATTTCACATAAATTTTTCAAGTTTAAGGGTTTCTTCAGGCTCCACAACATAAGCAGAAGCTTTGTCAGCTATGGTACAGAGTTGATAAGCCTCATTTCACAGGAACTTGTATCTACTCTTCTTCTTCCTTGGTTTGAATTAGATACAATTTAGTATGCCTCACTCCCTATAAACTGAATTCTTCAAGGTTTAAGGTCTCTAGCCTGAAACTGCCCCGTTACTGCAGGTACCTTGTCCCCACATACTATAATCTCCTCCCTAGGATGCTCTATCTCTCTCTCAATCCATTTCCGAGTATCTTCCTGCTATATCTCTCTCATTCTATCCGCCCTGTGCAAAGATTAGATAAAAATGAAAATTTCTACCACAATGTCCCTCAAAGGGGAGTGGAACCTGGTAAATAAAGCCTTGCTGTTCTGTAGAACGTTTGGGTTGGTTTGGATATGCAAAAGTGGGCTCAGCCCTTAGTTCAGAAGTAGGCACCAGTGAGAACTTCTGTTTTCTGTATAAAGAATAAGAATTTGCATGTCAGTCCTGGAAACCAGGAGGAAGAGAGTACTGAAGTGAAAGGGGACCAGGAGAGAGGGAAAGAGACAAGTTGGGCAGGGAGCCAATAGAACAATTCCTGGGGAAAGGATTTTATTTAAAAAGTGTCTAGTGCAGGGGTCCCTCAGACTGTTGGAGGACCAGACTGCAGCCTCGGGACGGGTCGGCTGCTAAGCAGGATAGGCAGCAGTGGCAAAAAACACCTGCAGGCCGGATAAATGTCCTCGGTGGGCTGCATGTGGCCTGCTGGCCATAGTTTGAGGATGCCTGGTCTAGTGGCTCAGCACCTGTGACTCAATGCCAGCCACATATACCTGAGCTGATGGGTTCAAATCCAGCCTGGGCCCGCCAAAACAACAATGATGGTTGCAACCAAAAAATAGCCAGGCGTTGTGGAAGGTGAGGCGAAGGCAGGAGAATCATTTGAGCCCAAGAGTTGGAGGTTGCTGTGAGCTGTGGTGCCACTGAACTTTACCCAGGGTGACAGCTTGAGGCTCTGTCTCAATAAAAAAAAAGTGCCTAGTATCATGTAGAAAGAGTTCACATTGTTTTCTTTTTTTGTTTTGGGGGGGGTTTGAGACATAGTCTCAAGCTGTTTCACTGGGTAGAGTGTTGTGGCATCACAGCTCACAGCAATCTCAAACTCTTGGGCTAAGCAATTCTCTTGCCTCAGCTTCCCCAGTATCTGGGACTACAGGCACCCACGACAACACCCGGCTATTTTGTTGTTGTTGTTGTCATTGTTGTTTAGCAGGCCCAGGCTGGGTTCGAACCCGCCAGACTCGGTGTATGAGGCCAGTGCCCTACACACTGAGCTACGGGCACTGCCCAAAAGAGTTCAAATTGTTGAACTGTAAATATCCACACCCCATTCCGCTTCCCAAATATTCACCAAACAAAAATGCCTCATGTTAACAGATACACATATCTGTAGAGGTGGGTTTGGGGTAGAAAAAGTAGTGGTGCTGGGTGGTACCTGTGATTCAAAGGAGTAAGGTGCCAGCCCCACATGCTGGAGGTGGTGGGTTCAAACCCAGCTCTGGCCAAAAACTGCAAAAAAAAAAAAAAAAAGAAAGAAAGAAAGAAAAAGTAGTGGTGTTGTGAGCATCTAGGAGGCTTGAGAGGGATGGATTGCTTGAGCTCAAGAGTTTGAGTGGGTGGCTCCTGTGGCCAGTGGGTAGGGCGCCAACCCCATATACCAAGGGTGGCAGGTTCGAACCTGGCCCTGGCTAAACTGCAACAACAAAAAAATACCCAGGTGTTGTGGTGGTGCCTGTAGGCCCACTACTTGGGAAGCTGAGGCAAGAGAATCCCCCAAGTCCAGGAGTCAGAGATTGCTGTGAGCTGTGACGCCACAGCACACTACCAAGGGTGATAAAGTGAGACTCTGTCTCAAAAAAAAAAAAAAGAAAAAAGAATTTGAGTAAAGCCTGGACAAAAGTAAGATCCTATCTCTAAAAAATTAAAAAATTTTAATTTAAAAACATTTCTTAAAAAATTTAATTAAAAGGCTAGGTGCATGGTGGCTTGTGCCCATAATCCTAGCACTCTGGAAGGCCAAGGCAGGTGGATTGCTTGAGCTCAGGAATTTAAGACTAGCCTGAAGACCCTATCTCTAAAAAATAGCCAGTGTTGTGGCAGATGCCTGTTGTCCCAGCTACTTGGGAGGCTGAGGCAAGAGAGTCATGAGCGCAAGAGTTTGAGGTTGCTGTGAGCTATGATGGCATAGCACTCCACTAAGGGTGACAATGAGACTTTGTCTCAAAAAAATAAAATAAGGCTTGGCGCCCTTAGCTCAGTGGTTAGGGCACTGGCCACATACACCCGGCCTGGCTGGTTCGAACCCAGCCCAGGCCTGCTAAAACAACAATGACAACTACAACAAAAAAAAAAATTGCCAGGCATTGTGGTGGGCACCTATAGTCCCAGCTATTTGGTAGGTTGAGGCAAGAGAATCACTTGAGCCCAAGAGTTTGAGGTTGCTGTGAGCTGTGACACCATCACACTCTACCGACGGTGACATAATGAGACTCTGTCTCAAAAAACAAATAAATAAAATAAAGTAAAATAAGGGATGTGGTGGCTCACACCTATAATCCTAACACTATGGGAGGCTGAGGCAGGTGGATAGTTTGAGATCATGAGTTAGAGACCAGCCTGAGCAAAAGCAAGACCCCATCTCTACCAAAAATAGAAAAACTGAGGCAAGAAGGATTGCTTGAGCCCAAGAGTTGGAGGTGGTTGTGAGCTATGACACCACTGCACTCTATCCAGGGCAACAGCTTGACACTGTCTCAAAAATAATTAAATAAATAAATTATAACTAAATAAGAAAAAAAATGTGTTTTTTTTTTAATTTTAAAAGAAAAAACTTGCCAGCTCAGCACCTGTAGCACAGTAGTTATGGCACTGGTCACATGCATCAAAGGTGGCGGGTTCAAACCCAGCCCAGGCAAGCTAAACAACAACTGCAACAACAAAAAAAAAATAGCCAGGCTTTGTGGCAGGCACCTGTAGTCCTAGCTACTTGGGAGGCTGAGGGGAGAGAATCACTTAAGCCCAAGAGTTTGAGGTTGCTGTGAGCTATGATGCCATAGCACTCTCCCAAGGGCGACAAAATGAGACTCTGTCTCAAAAAAAAAAGAAAGAAAAAGAAAAAAACTTGCCAATTAATCTGATCTCATATAATCTCTCTCTTGTCCCTGACTTTTTTTTTTTTTGCTTGAAACAGTGTCTCACTATGTCACCCTAAGTAGAGTGCTGTGGCATCACAGATCACGGCAACCTCAAACTCTTGGGCTTAAGAGATTCTCTTGCCTTAGCCTCCCAAGTAGCTTGGACTACAGGTGCCCACTACAATGCCTGGCCATTTTTCTTGTGTTGTTATTGTAGTTGTCAGTGTTTAGCAGGCCCGGGCAGGGTTTGAACCTGCCATCCCTGGTGAATGTGTCCAGCACTCTAACTACTGAGCAACCAAGCCATCTTGTCCCTGACTTTGACTGTGGTTACAGCAACTTTCTCCTTTTCTTTAATCTCATTCTGGAGTACCTGGATTGTTTCCTCTATAAATTTTTGTTCCTAGTCTAGTCAAGTTGTGTACATCAGACCCCACATGGGTCCTCTGTATCTGTAGGACTTTCCACAATGAACTAGAACCAGAACCGCTTGCATAATCACCCTTTCAGGGTTCATGGATGCTTTCCTCAATAGTGAAGGTAGCTCTTGGCTGCCCTCTTCTGGGATTAGGTCTCCCAGCCACCCATTCCAGTTGACCAACAATACTTTATTTTTATTTTTATTCTTAGAGGGCTGTGGAATCACAGCTCACAGCAACCTCAAACTCTTGGGCTTAAGTGATTCTCTTGCCTCAGCCTCCCAAGTAGCTGGGAGCACAGGCACCTGCCACAGCGCCCAGCTATTTTTGTTGTTGTTGTTGCAGTTGTCATTGTTGTTTAGCAGGCCCGAGCCAGGTTGGAACCTGCCAGCCCCAGTGTATGCGGCTGGTGCCCTAACCACTGAGCTACAGGCACTGAGCCAGACCAACAACTCTTTAAAACAGTCTCATACCAATGGGGGTCAGGGACTGACCCCACTATTGTTTTGTTGTTATACATTTGTTTATGTGATGTGAGCTGTGACACCACCACACTCTACCAAGGGTGACGTAGTGAGACTCTGTCTCAAAAAACAAATACATAAAATAAAGTAAAATAAGGGGTGTGGTGGCTCACACCTATAATCCTAACACTATGGGAGGCTGAGGCAGGTGGATAATTTGAGATCATGAGTTAGAGACCAGCCTGAGCAAAAGCAAGACCCCATCTCTACCAAAAATAGAAAAACTGAGGCTCTGTCTCAAAAATAATTAAATAAATAAATTATAACTAAATAAGAAAAAAATGTTACAGTTTCATCATCTAGGACTTGTTATTAGAATGCTACCCACTTTCACATGTACACTTCGATCTGCAGTGCTGGAAACTTTTCTTATTGACAGTGATGAGTTGTTTTGTCTCAAAATGGCATTGGTAGGTCAGGCCCTGTGGCTCATGCCTATAATCCTAGCACTGTGAGAGGCCAACATGGGTAGATTGCCTGAGCTCACAAGTTTCGAGACCAGCCTGAACCAGAGTGAGACCCCCAGCTGTAGAAATAGCTGGGTGTTGTGGCAGGAGCCTATAATCTCAGCTACTTAGGAGACAAGACAATTGGTTGAGCCCAAGAATTTGAGGTTGCTGTGAGCTGCAATGCCACGGCATCTACCAAGGGTGACAAAATAAGACTTGGTCTCTAAAAAAAAAAAAAAAGAATAAATAAAAATAAAAAAATAAAAATAGCATTATCTGGCACTATAAGGTTAAGTCATCTTATCTAAAAATGTCACATGTAGGTTATATGTCATAACCACTAAACAAATCTAGAAAGCTTTCTTAATTTTTTTTTTTCAGACAGAGTTTCACTTTGTTGCCCACCCTCAGTAGAGTGCCATGGTGTCATAGCTCACATCAACCTCAAACTCTTGGGCTTAAGCGATTCTTTTGCCTCAGCCTCCCAAGCAGCTGGGACTACAGGTGCCCACTACAACACCTGTTTATTTTTATAGATGAGGTCTGGCTCTTGCTCAGGCTGTTCTTGAACCCAAGAGCTCAAGGCAATCCACCTGCCTCGGCCTCCCAGAGTGCTAGGATTACAGACATGAGACACTACACCTGGCCCTAATTAATCAATATTTAGGTAAAACATACATATGTAATTCACTACTCCCTTAAAGGTTTTTTTTTGAATTTCAAAATATTAAAGGGGTACACATGTTTTGGTTACATAGTTTGTTTTGTACATTTCAGCTCAAAGTTATGTGTGTCCTTCACCCAGTATCACACCCGCTAGGTGTGAATTAACCCAGGTCTTCCTGCTCCCTCCCACCTAAACACACATTGTGCTGCACGTTGTGTTGATCGACTAGTTACAATTTAGTATTGAGAATATGTGGGAGGTGCTTGTTTTTCCATTTTCTTTTGATTTTCTTTTTTTTTTTTTTGAGACAGAGCCTCAAGCTGTCCCCCTGGGTAGCATGCCGTGGCATCATAGCTCACAGCAACCTCCAACTCCTGGGCTCAAGCAAATCTCCTGCCTCAGCCTCCCAAGTAGCTGGGACCACAGGCTCCTGCCACAACGCCCGGCTATTTTTTGGTTGCAGCCGTTTGGGGGGCCTACCACCTTAGGTGTATGTGGCTGGTGCTTTAGCCACTTGAGCCACAGGCATCGAGCCTTGATTTTCCATCACTTAGATCCTTCCAGGTTGTTACAAAAGATAATAGATCACCATATCACCATTTTTGTTTGTTTTTTTGGCTAGGGCTGAGTTTGAACCCGCCACCTCCAGCATATGGGGCTGGCGCCCTACCCTTTTGAGCCACAGGTGCCTCCCCACATCACCATTTTTCTGGCTGAATAGTACTCCATGATATACAAATACTGCATTTTATTAATCCATCATATATTGGGGCACCTGAGTTGTTTCCACATCCTTGCAATTATGAAATGTGCTACCTCAAAATTTTTTAGAAAATAATTTCTCAAGGCTGGGTGCCTGTAGCAGAGTAACTTATGGCACAGGCCACATGCACCCAGTGTGGTGGGTTCAAACCCAGCCCAGGCCAGCTAAACAATGACAACTGCAACCAAAAAATAGCTGGGCATTATGGGGGGCACTTGGGAGGCTGAGGCAAGAGAATCACTTGAGCCCAAGAGTTTGAGGTTGCTGTGAGCTGTGATGCCACCACACACTCTATCCAGGGTGAAAGCTTGAGGCTCTGTCTCAAAAAAAGAAAAAAGAAAGAAAAAAGGAAAAAGGCTGAAGAAAACAAACTGATGGCATGATTTTTTTTTTTTAAGAGACAGAGTCTCACTTTGTTGCCCTCAGTAGACTACCACTGAGTCACAACTCACAGCAACCTCCAGCTCTTGGGCTTAGGTGATTCTCTTGCCCCAGCCTCCCAAGTAGCTGGGACTATAGGTGCCCGGCACAATGCCCGGCTATTTTTTTGTTGCAGTTTAGCCTGGGCCAGGTTCCAACCCGCCACGCTTGATATATGGGGCCGGCACCCTACTTACTGAGCCACAGGCACCGCCCTGCCATGAAAATTTTTAAAGATTGTTAATTAAATTATTTTTGAAAGAAAGAAAGAAAACAAGCCAGGCATTTTGGTGGGTACCTGTAGTCTCAGCTATGTGGTAGGCTGAGGCAAGAGAATCACTTAAGCCCAAGAGTTTGAGGTGGCTGTGAGCTGTGATGCCATGGTACTCTACTCAGGGCAACAAAGTAAGTGAGACTTTGTCTAAAAAAAAAAAAGAAAGAAAGAAAGAAAAAAAGAGGTGGGGGAGAGGAATGGAGGGAGGGAGGAAGAGAGAGAGAAAGAAAGAAAGAGCTGGACATGGTGGCACATGCCTACAGTCCCAGCTAATTGAGTGGCTGAGATGGGAGGATCTCTTGAGTCCAGGAGTTCTGGGCTGTAGTGCACTATGCTGGGTGTCCACACTAAGTTCAGCATCAATATGGTGACCTCCCAGGAGCATGGGGGCATCAGGTTGCCTAAGGAGGTATGAACCAGTCCAGGTTGGAAATGGAGCAGGTCAAAATTCTCATGCTGAGGGGCAGTGCCTGTGGCTCAGTGAGTAGGGCGCCAGCCTCATGTACCAAGAGTGGCAGGTTCAAACCCAGCCCCAGCCAAACAACAACAACAAAATAGCCGGGCGTGTTGTGTCAGGGGCCTATAGTCCCAGCTATTCGGGAGGCTGAGGCAAGAGAATTGCCTAAGCCCAAGAGCTGGAGGTTGCTGTGAGCTGTGATGCCACAGCACTCTACTGAGGGCGACAAAGTAAGATTTTATCTCTAAAAAAAAAAAAATTCCCATTCTGATCAGTAGTGGGATCATGCCTGTGAATAGCCACTGCACTCCAGCCTGGGGAACATAGCAAGACCCTATCTGTAAAAAATAAAATAAAATAAGATTTAAAAACAACTTTTAAAAAAAGAGAGAGAGAGAGGGAGGGAAGGAATGGAGGAAGGAAAGAAAAGAAAAAATACCAAAAACAGAGAACAAAAAGCAGATGAATCATTTCAAAGTCACTTTCCTTATAAAGGTTAAAGCAGAGGGGACTTCCTTATCATGTGAAAACTGGCCTGTTTGGGGATTTAGTCATTCTTCTCCCTCCTGATTTCTCAGAAGTCCACATAAACACCTTACTTTCTGGTGGCGAATAGTGGCCCCTGCCTGTAATCCTAACACTGTGGAAAGCTAAGGCCAGGGGATCACTTGAGGTCAGGTGTTTGAGACCAGTCTGAGTGAAGGGAGACCCCATCTCTACTAACAATAGAAAAATTAGCTTGTGACTGAACCTGTAGTGCCGGCTATATAGGAGGCTGACACAGGAAAATTGCTTGAACCCAGCAGTCTGAAGTTATGAGCTAGGCTGAGGCCATGGTGACAGAGTGAGACTCTAGCCTGGTGATGGAGTGAGATTCTGTCTCAAAAACAAGAAGAAAAACTTAGTTTTGGCTCAGTGTCTTACAACTTCAGCATGAATCACTCCATTTTGGTTTGGTCTATTGGACCTAATGCAGAGCTCAGTCCAAACCAATGGTGTCCTGTAAATTTTTTTTTTTTTTGAGATAGAGTCTCACTTTCTTGCCCCCTGTAGAGGGCTGTGATGTCACAGATCACAACAACCTCAACTCTTGGGCTCAAGTGATCCTTTTGCCTCAGCCTCCCAAGTAGCTAGGACTACAGCTACCCACCACAAGGCATGGCTGGCTATTTTTTAGACACAAGGTCTTGCTCTTGCTTAGTCTCGTCTTGAACTGGCCTCCTGTAAATTTTATTTAACACATGGCATATGAAAAAAAGTAATATCAGATCCTTCAAAATAATCCAGGGGCTATAAAGGTGATACTTGGCACAGAGGCAGAACAATAATATTGAACATTATGATACAATGATAATAACATGTACCACACTTTTAATTCCAAATGAAATATGTTTCAGAACTTTGCCTTTTTTTTTTGCAGTTTTTGGCTGGGGCTGGGTTTGAACCCACCACCTCTGGCTTATGGGGCCGGCGCCCTACTGCTTTGAGCCACAGGCACTGCCCCATTCTTTTTTTAGAGACAGAGTCTCACTTTGTCGCCCTTGGTAGAGTGCTGTGGCATCATAGCTCACAGCAACCTCAAACTCTTGCCTTGCGCTCAAGTAATCTCTTCCTCAGCCTCCCAACTAGCTGGAACTCCGGGCACCCACTACAACACCAGGCTATTTTTAGAGACGAAGGTAGGCAATCCACCCGCCTGGGCCTCCCAGAGTGCTGGGATTACAGGTGTGAGCCACTGTGCCCAGCTTGGCAGAATACTTTTTTTTCCTGGGTAGAGTGCAGTGGTGTCAGTATATGGGGCTGATGCCCTACCCACTGAGCCACAGGCACTGCCCTTGGCAGAATACTTTTTGTAAATTATTTTCATCTACTTTATTAGTCATATTATAAAAGTTATCTCTCCAGTTATTTCTTTTCTTCCTTTTCCCCTTTCCTTTCCTCCCTCCCTTCCTCTCCTCTCCTCTCCTCTTCTTTTTTTCTTTCCCCTTCCTTCATCTTCCTTCCTTCCTCCCTCCCTTCCTCCACTTCTTTCCCTTGAGACAGGATCTCACTATGTTGCCCAGGCTGGCCCCAAACTCCTAACCTCAAGCAATCCTCCCACTTCAGCTTTCTGCATCTCCTTCCTAAGTCTCTGGGCTAACAGTTGTGAGCCAATACTGTCAATTTATTTATTCTGACCCAAGTGGACTTCTTGGGAGATTTAACACTATAATTTTGGTTGTTTCTGGCTCAGCGCCTGTGGCTCAAGTGGCTAAGGCACCATCCACATACACCAGAGCTGGCAGGGTCGAGTCTAGCCTGGGCTGGCTGCAACAAAAAAATAGCTGGGCATTGCGGCATGTGCCAGTGCCTATAGTCCCAGCTACTTGGGAGGCAGAAGCAGGAGAACCACTTGAGCCCAAGAGTTAGAGGTTGCTGTGAGCTGTGATGCCACAGCACTCAACCCAGGATGACAGCTTGAGGCTCGGTCCCCCCCAAAAAGAGAACATTTTGGTTTGTTTCAGATGGAGACAATGGCATAGAGATTTCACTGGAAGGAAGAAGGGTTCAAATAGTGGTTTGGCCACCTAGCTTGCAACAGGGGTGGCTGGAAGCTATGTTTCTGAGATAGGAACCACACAAAAGCAGGACCACCCACCTACCCCCCTACCATTGCTTCCCCAACACTCAAGCCCAGATACTGCCAGACAATCAGCAACACTTCCTAATACAGAATGGAGAGACAGCTGATGGTGGAGAGGTTTGGATTTAAAATACTATGCTGGCTGGCTGAGACTCATGCCTGTAATCCCAGTAACTAGGAAGGCTGAGGGAGGAGGATTGCTTGAGCTGCAGTGAGCTATGTTCATGCCATTGCACTCCAATCCAAGTGACAAAGTGTAAAAAAGTCTCTAAAAAGTATAAAAAATTAAGACTGAGGGCAGTGCCTGTGGCTCAGTGAGTAGGGTGCTGGCCCCATATACTGAGGGTGGTGGGTTCAAATCCAGCCCTGGCCAAACTGCAACCAAAAAAAAAAAAATAGCTGGGCATTGTGGGGCAGGCACCTATAGTCCCAGCTAAATGGGAGGCAAGAGAATTGCCTAAGCTCAAGAGCTGGAGGTTGCTGTGAGCTGTGACGCCACAGCACTCTACTGGGGGCAAAAAAGAGACTCTGTCTCAAAAAAAAAAAAATTAAGACTGAGAATTGTGGCTCACACCTGTAATAGTAGCACTCTGGGAGGCCAGGTAAGTGGATTGCTTGAGCTCAGAAGTTTGAGACCAGCCTGAACAAGAGCAAGACCCCTGACTCTACTGAAAATAGAAAAACCAGCTGGGCATGGTGGCAAACACCTATAATCCTAGCCTTCTGGGAGGCCAACGTAGGTGGATTGCTTAAGTTAAGGAGATGAACAACAGCCTGAGTAAGAGTTAGACCCTTGCCTCTAACAAAAAAAAAATATATAGAAAAACTAGCCAGGCATTATGGCAGGTGCCTATAGTCCTAGCTACTCGGAAGCCTAAGGCAAAAGGATCACTTGAGCCCAGGAGTTTGAGGTTGCTGTTTGAGTTATGATGATGCCACAGAACTCTACACAGGATGATGGAGTGAGATTCTGTCTCAAAAAAAAGAAAAGAGAGGTTCAGTGTGAATAGTACAGTGGTTATAGCGCCAGCCACATACACAGAAGGGTGGCAGGTTCGAACCTGGCCAGGGCCAGCTAAACAACTGCAACAACAACAAAATAGCCAGGCATTGTGGCGGGCAACTGTAGTCCCACCTACTTGGGAGGCTGAGGCAAGAGAATCTCTTAAGCCCAAGAGTCTGAGGTTGCTGTGAGCTGTGATGCCGTGGCACTGTACTAAGGGTGACACAATGAGACTCTGTCTCAAAGAAAAAAAAAAGCACATAGGGCAGTGCCTATGGCTCAAAAATGTAGGGCCCCAGTCCCATATGCCGGAAGTGGTGGGTTCAAACCCAGCCCTGGCCAAAAAAAAAAAGAAAAGAAAAGTACATAGATCCATGGGAGCTGAAATTTAGAGACCATAATTTTGTAATAGGGCCAATCAGTATAGTTCTGGGATTTTCTACAAGAAGTTCCCAATGTAAAGCAATAATCCTGTGAAAACAAAATCACAGCAAGGAGTGGTGTCCCTGGTATTCTAGAGGCTAAGAAAAAAATTAAAGAACATGTGAGCAAGTGGGGAGTTTTAGAACATCTAAAATGCAATCTAGGCTCAGTGTTTACGGTGGCAGGCACATGCTCCCGGGCTGGTGGGTATGAAACCAGATTGGGGCCTGCTAAACAACAAAAAAAATAAAATAGCAGGGCCAGAGCAGCACCTGTGGCTCAGTGAGTAAGGTGTTAGCCCCATATACCAAGGGTGGTGGGTTCAAACCCAGCCCCAGCCAAACTGCAACAACAACAACAAAATAGTTGGGCATTGTGGCTGGCACCTGTAGTCCCAGCTACTTGAGAGGCTGAGGCAGGAGCACTGCCTAAGCCAAGGACTTGGAGGTTGCTGTGAGCTGTGGGCAATAAAGTGAGACTCTGTCTCTACAAAAAAAAAAAAAGCAGGGCGTTGTGGCTGGCGCCTGTAGTCCCAGCTATTTTGAGGTTGCTGTGAGCTGTGTTGCCATAGCACTCTTCCAAGGATCACAAAGTAAGACTCTGTCTCAATATAAATAAATAAAATGCAATTGAGATCTGGTTTCATGAGATAATCTGATGTAGTGATAGCAATTCATCAGCATTTCTAAAAGAATAAAACTGTAGGGAGAGTTCCCTTCAGCCCAGGAATTCCCCCGAAGTGGAAAGAGAGGAGGAGGGTTAAGCAATAGGCAGGAGCTGAGAAGCCCAGAGAGAGGAGTGGTAGAGATAACCCTGTAGACTCCCCCTGTGGGGAATCTGGGAACTTGTGAGGGTGCTTTTGATAGTCACAAAGATAGCATTTAGTGAATTTCAAATTTAGTCAACCTAACTGTGTTTAATATATAAACACTAAGTATTTCTGGCATGGCTTTAAAGTACACTGAATTTTCTGAGAATGCGATTACTGAATAAACTGAAGAATTATACTTCCTTTTATAGGAAACTTTACCAAGAAACATTCAGAACTTGAGAAAATAATGCCACTGATACACGTCAGCTAATTTTATGTAACTCAGTATAATATGCCTCTTTTTTTTTTTGTACATTTGTCGCTTTTCAGCCAATGATTCCATGTACGGGTACGGGTTTCATGTTCCAGTGAAACCCGGACTAAACATTTACACATTGAACTGTATATTTCACTATTAAATATTTCCAATACTTTATAGTAAGGGGAAAACAAAATATCATTTAAAGAAAAGGCAGGTGTTAACATCTATATTGCTGAGACCCTCTCCTCTAGCATAAGAGTTTTATTGGTGGGGCAACAGAGTCTCACTCTGTCACTGTGGGCAGAGTGCCATGGAGTCATAACTCACAGCAAACTCAAACTCAAGCTAAGCGATCCTCCTGCTTCAAATGCCCGAATAGCTAGGACTACATTCCTGTCCCACAATGCCTGTCTAATTTTTCTAGTTTTGGTAGAAACAGAGTTTTACTCTTACTCAGGCTGGTCTCAAATTCTTGAGCTCAAGCAATCCATCTACCTAGGCCCTCAGGGTGCTAGGATTATAAGCATGAGTCACTGCACCTGGCCTACAAAAAAATAATTTTTTTTCCTAGTGGTAAGATAGGACTTTTATTAGAAGTTAGAAAGGGATACAGAAGAAATAAAAAGCACCAGAGCTTCTGGAAGGGGGAAAGAACTAAAGAACTCCCTCAGGAGTCTCCATGTGGACTCTTTTATCTAGGGGTTTTAAGTCTACAGGATTACACACAAAAAAAACAATTTTTAACATTAGAAATTCTCAAAGTGGCTGGGTATAGTGGCTCATACCTGTAATCCCAGCACTCTGGGAGGCCAAGGTAGATGGATTGCCTGAGCTCAGGAATTCAAGACCTGCCTAAGAAAGAATGACACCCAATTTCTAAAAGTAGCTGGCCGTTGTGAGGTCGGGTGAGGGGGCTCACACCTTTAATCCTAGCACCCTGGGAGGCCCAGGGAGGGTGGATTGGTTAAGCTCACAAGTTTAAGACCAGCCTGAGCAAAAAGCAAGACCCCTGTCTCTACTAAAAATAGAAAACACTGGCTCAGCACCTATGGCTCAAGTGGCTAAGGCGCCAGCCACATACACCAGAGTTGGTGGGTTCAAATCCAGCCCGGGCCTGCCAAACAACAATGATGGCTACAACTAAAAAAATAGCCGGGCATTGTGGCGGGCGCCTGTAGTCCCAGCTACTTGGGAGGCTGAGGCAAGAGAATCCCTTAAGCCCAAGAGTTTGAGGTTGCTATGAGCTGTGATGCCATAGCACTCTACTGAGGACGACATAGTGAGATTCAGATTCAAAAAAAAAAAAACACTATGTACTGTCCTTGAGATTTTGTCTTGGAACAAAAACCTTTTTTTTTGAGCCAGAGTCTCAAGCTTTTGCCCTGGATAGAGTGCTGTGGAATCGTAGCTCACAGCAACCTGTAACTCTTGGGTTCAAGTGATTCTCTTGCCTCAGTTTTTCTATCTTTAGTAGAGATGGGGTCTCTTTTGCTGAGGCTGGCCTCACACTCCTGAACTCAAGCACTTCACCCGGCCTGGCCTCCCAGAGTGCTAGGATTACAGGCATGAGCCATCATGCCCAGCCCCAGACAAGAACTATTCTACACAGAGAGTTGGAATGCACAGGACTGGGATGGAATAAAGTACTTTTCTACTTGTACTCTATGAAATCTAGCTTGTTAAACTACTCACATGACTTGGGGTGGTGCCTGTGGCTCAGTGAGTAGGGCGTTGGCCCCATATACCGAGGGTGGCTGATTCGAACCTGGCCACTGCCGAACTACAACAAAAAATGGCCAGGTGTTGTGGCGGGCGCCTGTAGTCCCAACTACTCAGAAAGCTGCGGCAAGAGAATCAGCTAAGCCCAAAAGCTGGAGGTTGCTGTAAGCTGTGGCCCAAAAGCTGGAGGTTGCTGTAAACTGTGATGCCACAGCACTCTACAGAAGGCAACAAAGTGAGACTCTGTCTCTTTAAAAAAAAAAAACTATTCACATGACCACCTCCATTAAGTTCGGATTCATTTGCATATAATGAAGCACAGGCTATTTATGCAAAGGTTTGTGGTTATGTTACCGAAGAGGGTCTGGCCGCCTGTCACTGTCTAGCCAATATGCAGAGATGGGATATCTGTCCAAACAAGGTTTATTTGTCAGGCCAGCGATTCTGGAGAACATTCAGAGTAGTCTCTCAATTCTGTTCTGCCTCTGTTACAATTCTAATAGCTTTTATAATGGAAATAGGAAATACACCTAGAAAAAAGAATTTTTTTTTTTTTTGAGACAGAGCCTCAAGCTGTCACCCTGGGTAGAGTGCGTGGCATCACAGCTCACAGCAACCTCCAACTCCTGGGCTCAAGCAATTCTCTTGCCTCAGCCTCCCAAGTAGCTAGGACTACAGGGCGCCTGCCACAATGCCTGGTCATTTTTTGGTTGTAGTTGTCATTGTTGTTTGGCAGGCCTGGGCTGGATTCGAACCCACCAGCTCTGGTGTATGTGGCTGGCACCTTAGCCACTTGAGCTACAGGCTTTGAGCCAAACCTACAAAATTTTAACTTTATCTGATATTAAGTAACATCAAAATAATCTTTATTCTGACAAGGCAAAACGTTTAAGCAATAGAAAGGTAATTTTTATTTAACAAAATATCTAAGAGAATCATTAAAGAAAACAGCATAGGCTTGGCGCCTGTGGCTCAAGTGGCTAAGGCATCAGCCACATATACCTAAGGTGGCGGGTTCGAATCCAGCCCGGCCCGCCAAACAACAATGATGGCTGCAATCAAAAAAAAATAGCCGGGTGTTGTGGTGGGTGCCTGTGGTCCCAGCTACTTGGGAGGTTGAGGCAGGAGTTGGAGGTTGCTGTGAGCTGTGAGGCCACGGCACTCTACCCAGGGGGAAAAGAGGATTGCTTGAACCTGGGAGTTTGAGATTGCTGTGAGCTAGGCTAACTCCAAGGCACTCTAGCCTAAGCAACAGAGTCTTTTCTTTCTCAAAAATAAACAAACGACAGGAGGCTGAGGCAAGAGAATGGCCTAAGCCCAGGAGTTGAAGGTTGCTGTGAGCAATGTGATGCCACAACACTTTACCAAGGGCAATAAAATGAGACTCTGTCTCTACAAAAAAAAAAAAATAGACAAACAAAACAAATAAGCAAAAAACCTTTTTATTTTGTAGCAGTGGTTCCACTAGCTGGCCACGTATGGTCTTCCATTCCAGTGACCCATTCTCTCTGCTGGAGTCACCACACCCTTTCAAGTGGTCTTCCTGTGTTGTAGGAAGACGAGGCCCTGTGGAGAGGAGAGCTTTATTTTAGCAGCAGAGCAAACGTGAACCATTCAAAATGGCCCCTCTCCTAAACTAGCTTAGTCTTCTCCTTTTTATCCCCAGTCAAAAAATTCTAACCCCAAGGTACCTTTCTCATTAGTCAGTTTGAATCAAGCTGGAGAAGCTGCCTCAGGCTTTTACAGAACCTCAGGCTTTTACAGAACCTCAGGCTTTTACAGAACCTCAGGCTTTTACGGAAGCGAAAGCAAGGGAGTTTCCAGGTCCCAGGAAGTGAAGCTTCTACAAGTTCCTAAGACCTGAGTGACCATGGGAAGAACCTTGCAGGTGTATCCTTGGGGTGTCCTTGAGAAGACCTCTGTTCTCTTACACTTTACTTTTCTTGGGTATCCTCTCTCCCTGGGCCAATTCCAGCCCCCTTTACTGAGTTACTTACTCATTGTGAGCCAGCTCCACATTGGCTCTCACAAACTCATGCATCCTCTACGCCCAAGCTTCTTCAGGTGCAAGCCATTCCCACACAGTTCCAGTACTCAGCTCTGTTGAAAAATGGTAGCCATGGATGGGCACAGCGGCTCATGCCTACAATCCTAACACTCTGGAAGGCAGAGATAGGTGAATTGCTTAAGCTCAAGAGTTAGCAAAAATGAGAGCTCTCCCCCCAAAAAAGAGTGGCGGCTCGGCACTGGTAGCCCAGTGGTTATGGTGCCAGCCACATGCACCGAGGCTAGCAGGTTTGAACCCAGCCTGGGCCAGCTAAACAATGACAACTTCTGGCTCGGCGCCTATAGCTCAACCGGCTAAGGCGCCAGCCACGTACACCTAAGGTGGCGAGTTCGAATCCCCAGCCCGGACCCGACAAACAACAACGGCTGCAACCAAAAAATAGCCGGGCATTGTGGCGGGCACCTGTGGTCCCAGCTACTTGGGAGGCGGAGGCAAGAGACTCGCTTGAGCCCAGGAGTTGGAGGTTGCTGTGAGCTGTAATGCTACGGCACTCTACCCAGGGGGACAGCTCGAGGCTCTGTCTCAAAAAA
>CAUYTI010076686.1:0-32791 GCA_963575145.1 Galago senegalensis | reverse complement strand
CAATTTACAAATATAATACATTAAAAATAATTATGTAGAGTATTATTTTATTCCTTGGCGTATTTCTCATTTGAGTGAATTTTTTTTAGTAGATTGCTGTCATTGTTTAAAAGGTCATGAAATTTTTCACAAGAATTTGTTAAATTATATTTCACACATAAAATGCCTTTCAAAGTCTCAACACTTAATTGTGATTTTTCGGATGTCCACACTTTATCTACTGTAGAAAAAAACACGTTCAGTCACAGCATTAGTTCCTGGTAAGGACAGCGTGTATCCCACAATTTTTAGTGCATTATTGTATGGAACATGGTTTGTTTCAAAATGATGAAATATTTCTAACCATTGTTCTCTATTGTGATTTTGCTGATGCCCCAGATTTCACCTCTTCCTTATCAATATATTTTTTTAATAATGATACCTCGTAAGTCGCAAGTGTCACTTTCAAGGCCGGCACTAGACTTTTTACCACCACTATCAAGTATACATAATACGAGTACTGTCTGCTAAATTCATGAAATAAATAAATTACTTACCTAAATTATCTGAATAACTGATTTGTTGACATCACTTGTTTAACTAGCACTAGCAGGCAGTACAATGTATATCATCTAAGAGACAGTTATGTTTTCGCGGTTGCCAATGCCCAAAAATGCCGTTGTTCTTTAAGTCCAAACAATGGTGGTCGAATTCTAACAACTGATCAACAATGCGAACTTTGATAAGCAGCTCTCAATAATCAATTCTCAACAATTATTTGTTATTATTAAAGTTTAACATTATAAAATTAACAAAAATAATATAAAACTTATATCCTGGTGAAATAGCCACATGGCAGCCTAAAACCATATATTCCCTTCCCGTTCTCCCATCGTTCCCTAGCTTGTCATGCATTCTTTACAAAAATCAGGACTTTTTTAAAACACCACAAGAGGCGGGATAAATTGTTAAAAATCAGGACGTCTGGTCACCTTACTATAGACCCTTCCCGTTCTCTGCCCTGCTTCGTGAACATTTGGAGAAATGCTTTCCACTGTGGTTAAGCTCCTACATCAAGGTTCCTGCATCTAGAAATAGGCCCTGAAATCTGCATTTTAGAAAGTTTCCAAAAAATTCTAATGCAGGCCAGGGGTGGTGGCTCACACCTACAATCCCAGCACTCTGGGAGGCCGAGGTGGGTAGACTGCCCGAGCTTAGGAGTTTGAGAGCAGCCTGAGCCACAGAGAGACCCCATCTCTAAAAATAGCTGGTGTTGTGGTGGCTATAGTCCCAACTAGTCCCAACCACCTGTAATCCCAGCTACTTGGGAGGCTGAGGCAAGAGAATCACTTCAGTCCAAGAGTTTGAGGTTGCCGTGAGCTATGATGCCATAGCACTCTACTGAGGGTGACAAAGTGAGACTCTGTCTCAAAAAAAAAAAAAATTCTGATGGACTCGAGGATATATGGGAAAGTTCTTTACAGATAACTCTCTTTTTGTCTATCCTTGAGTAAGGAAACAGTATCTGTTGTTCAGCTGATACATAGTGGGGCTCCCTCATGTAATTAAAAGGACATAACATGGAATGTCAAAAATACAAAACCGCAGGAAAATGGATGTGTTTTCAGGTTATAGTTAAGGAGAACAGGACCTCAGTTCCTTTCTCATACCTCACACATGCCTGGACGGGCCCTGAGCAAAAGAACCCTTGCCTTCAAAGTATTAGAGGTCAGCAGCACTTCTGGGAAGTGCTCCAGACATCACCAAACTTGCTTCCCAGCCCAGATCCTCTGACCTAAGACCAAATTATATTTCTGCTCAATAGATATTCTTGACCTCCTTGAGTCTACCGAGATCCTTAATTCTGCAGCCAAGCAGGGTCACTTTCAGATGCCCTGCTCTTCCATACCCTCTGTTTAAAGGTCAGTTTGGTCCTTTGGGGCCCTGAGAAGTGCCCTCTCAATCCTGACCATTCCACTCTGTCTAGCTGGTGGGCCACCCTTTGGTCCAGCTACGTCATCCAAGTTAGCTGCCCTGCCTAGATACCTCCTGACCGAGTGTCCGCACCCAGGGCAGTAGCCTTGTGTGGGCTCCTCTGCGTCGATTCAGCCGCCTTCTACCCCTCAGCTTCTCTTTGAGATGTTCCCTTTTGGCCCCCACTTTGCATTTTCACTTCTGAGCTGTTGCCTTAAGTCTCTCTCTAGTGTCACACATACAAAGTTGTGTTGACTGCCAGGGCCTGAGATCCAGAGTCACATTACCAGCTCTGGCCATTTATCCTCCATCCTGGGGCCTTCTTGTTGAAAGCTGTGCCACAATCCCAAGTTTAAGCGTGTTTCTCTGCCATATCTCAAATATCTAGGAAGTGCCTCAAACAGAATTTCTTCCAAGGCAAGTAAAAGTTAATCCTCAACATCCTCTACTTAATCATTCTGTTATCTAAGGAATTAGCTCCACAGTAGCCAGTATTATCTCCTGCAAATTAGATGATTTGTTGATCTTTGGGGGAAGGAATTTGACCAGGGAAATCCACAAATGTCAACCCTCTGCTGAGGACTCATTAACTTCAGAGAATGAACTGGCTCAGCTTCCCCACGGGCAGACCAAACGCCTCTACCACAAGCTGCCTTTCGTGTTTAGCTCCTGATGGTCATGTGTGTCAGGAGAATTAGGTAAGTGTAATGAGGGAATTAGGAGGCAAGGATAAACTCTCAATTCAGAACAATATTAATCCAAATGTAATTATTTAATAGCCTGTTTTCAAGGATAAAGTAATAAAGATGAAATACATAATAATATAAAGGAGCTCATTATTTTTCTGGACTGCCTTAATAAAAATCAGTTTTTGGAAGGTCACAAAAGGACTTAAAAATGAACAGACTTGTTTTCTCTATGAAAGATTTGTGGCTCAGCGCCTGTAGCTCAGTGCCTAGCACGCCAGCCACATATACTGGCGCTGACGGGTTCAAATCCAGCCCAGGCCTGCCAAACAACAATGACAACTATAACCAAAAAATAGCCAGGTGTTGTGGCAGGCACCTTAGTCTCAGCTACTTGGGAGGCTGAGGCAAGAGAATCGCTTAAGCCCAAGAGTTGGAGGTTGCTGTGAGCTGTGATGCCCCGGCACTCTACCCAGGGGGACAGCTTGAGACTGAAGAAGAAAAGAAGATTTGTGTAAAATGCAAATGTCGACCTGATGGCTACTTGGGAAAAAAAATAATGAGAGGCTTTCTCTGTTTTTTCTTTTTTTGTGTCTCATCACATGGCAAGAATGACTCTGCGTATTTAAGTACTTCATCTGGGGAAGAGGGTTTTTATCTTTTGTTTATATGTGAGTGTAGCTGATTTGCCCTAATAATTCCAATTACCTTCAACTGCCATTTTCTGTGTGGTCACTGCACTGTGACAGAGGAGAGGCCAGGTATTCCAAGGCCAGGTCACGTCTCAGTGGAGAAACAGGTCGAGTGTTCCTTTAGTTGCCCTTTGTCTACCCACCTTCCTGCTTTTCCAATCCCAGTAGCAAAACTGGCCTTAAAGGAATCATGAAGTTTTGGCAATGGAAGGGACCCTTAGTCATCATGTCATCCGGCCCTTTTATGTATTAGAAACTTTAATTTATTTTAAAAGGTATAAATAAATTATGCTTACATAAAATTTGTTAGGAAAAAGAGTAGTCCTTTCCACCTTTCCCTACACTTTACTATTGCCATGTGCAGTTTCGACTCTTTGAGCTAATTCCTTTGGCAATGAATTCAGTTTCTCTGAACAGTATGCTTATATGCTATTTTGATCTTTCAAATTTAGGCATTAGCTAATAACTGCCCAACGTAGATGATGAAGATTTAGCTGTCTTTTCCTCAGCCCACACCTGCTGCATGCCTGCCTTCTCCTACCCCTCACCCCTGCACCCTTGCAGTCTTCTGGGATAGTTTTATGGGGTTATGCTTGGATCAATATTGGTATGTTATCATCATGCATATTATGATACACTGCAGTTGGTTCCTTTCCTATGCAACTTTTCTTGCCTTGTTCTTTTGTTTGCTTGGTTTTCTATACATTTTTCCTTAATGGAACCCTAGGCTCTCCACTAATGGTTTTCATTGTTTCTCAGATCACTTAGATGCAGTAGGTCTGTTCCTGTCATGGTCATGCAGAAGTTTCCCCCAGAACCTTAGGGTACAGCCCAGTGTAGACTGCTTGCCTTCTAGGGCCTGATGCACATCTGTGACTTTGGGGTCTCTCTGCTTCATTGTTGCCAGAATCCTGGTCACTGAAATGTCTTGTCTGTGCCATTTGCCTCATTTGTTACAGCCTGTACCTTCCTCTTGCTTGGTTTACTCCCTCATTTTGGTAGAGCACTTACTTCAGAAGAATCTGCAGTGTGAAAAGGATTCGCAAGAGGCAAAACATGTGAGGTCTTACACATCTAAGTCTTTATTCTAACCCTACATCAATGGGTTAACTGGTATAGAATTCTAGGTTTTGCAAATCTTTTGTTTTTCAAAACTGTGAAGGCTCTGCTTCATCATATTCTAGTTTCCAGTTACCATTGAGAAATCCAGTTTTTTTCTGAGTCCCAGTCTGTATTTTCTTTCCAGAAACGTGTAATCACTTCCGTCTTCTCCCAGGGTCTCAGCATTTCCCGATGACAAGCCTTCATAGGTCTGTTCTCAGCCGTGCACTGAGTGCTCAGACGGCCTCTTTAATCTACAAACTTGCATTTTAAGTTTGAGGGATTTTTCTTAGCTATTTTTTTATTTCCTCCTCTCTGTTTTCTTTCTTCTTTCTGTAACTCCTTTCATGCTTATAGAATCTCCTGGCTTGGCCCTCCAATTTTCTCTACTTTTTTCTCTTCATTTCCATCTATTTGTCTTTCTGTTCTGTTTTCTGAGAGATTTCCTCAACTTCATCTCCTAATCCTTCCACTGAGTTTTTAATTTCCGTTACCATTTTTTCTAAGAAATCTTCTTTTGCTTCCTGAGATTTCCTTCTTCCAGCAGTCTTTTCTCATTTCATGGTTGTAATTTCTTCTCTTTCTGAGGCTACTCAGATCAGGGGGGTTTTGTTTTGCTCTGATTTTTATCACTTTGGAGTCTTTTGCATTCAGGTTGCCTTTTTCTCCTGGTTTTTGTTTATATCTTTCACATCGGAGGTTTTCTTAAGAATTTTGGAAATCCTTGTTTTTCTGTTCAACCAAGGTTTGACTGGAAGACTAAAAAGCTGACTGGAAATTTAAGCACCTGAGCAAAGCTTATTGACCAACAAGCTGTTGAACTGGTCGGATTCCCTATAGAAGATGCTTCTAGTTTCTTGCATGAAGGGGAAAGTCCTGGCTGTCAGCTTTCTGAGACCTCTGGCACTAAAGGGAGCTGGCTCTCTCAGCCTCTAATCTATAAGTATCCACTTCATCTCTTTTCCTTCAACTGCTCCTGGTATCCCTGAGTCCACCTATCCTGTCTTCCTCAGAGGGGGGAAAAAAAATCTAACCTTCCAGTCTTCTCTTGGAATGGGCCAGGGTATTTGCCCAGCTATGTATTTTTTTGCTTTCCCAGTAGGAGTCTAGGATTTCCCTTCCTTTCCTTTGCAGAAAGTCAGCTGCAGCCTGCCCACATGCCTTCTAGATGCCAGCATTTTGCCTTTGTTAGCCTCTTCCATCTTTTGCCCTTTTATAGGTTCATGTCTTTTTAAAACCTTTTATCATCATTTTGGAGGGTTGGATTTATCAGAAGAATGGGATGGCATGTGTTCCTTTTGCCTTAGTTTCTTTGTCTGTAAATTAAGAGAGGCCAAGGGAGTTGCTCCAGGAAGATTGCTAAGCTTTGCAACCTAACAGCAGAACTGGCGCCAAGACCTACACTTCCTGGGTCCTTATTTGGGGCAGTCTCATTCAAACTAGACAAGATAATCAATAATGTGTTAGTTCATTATCAGTATGTTTCTGATTGCAAAGAGTTCTTTGATTCATATCTCATCACCAGACAGTAAATCAGGAAGCATCTGAGCCTTCCCGATGCCATCACCCTGTACAGCAAGCCCCCCATAAGAGATGGACTAGTGAAAAGTGTTAATGGGACCAGTAGTGGCCATGCTAAGTGATACTGCTCCATGCCACCAGAGCTATATCAAGTCTACCCGACATATGGGAAGAAACAGGATTACAGGCAAATACCCAGATTTCACTAGCACTTGCCCATCTGCTGTATTGGACGCCAAGGCCCCTGTGAAGTGTTATCCAAGTGCACCTCTAAGCCCCAGAGGTACCTCCTCAGTGCTCAGGAATGAGCACAGCCCTGTTGACAATCCCATGTCTCTCATCCCTCAGCAGCCAGTGCAGCCTCCCACCAGGCATCAATCCTGTCCACCTGTTAGACATTAACTCTATATCCCCAAATATTTAGAGAGGGTCTTCTAGTCGCAATACATGATATAAAACTCTGAAAAGGTCAGAAAAAATAGAAAATCCCAGCTGTTCAGAAAATGTAATATTCGCATAAATAGATAATAGAAAGCAGGTGGTATTCAGTTCACAGAAAGACCTACACAAAGTGAGTGAGAGGACGGAGTTGGGGAAGATGACTTGCCTGGAGCTGTCTGCTTCCATAGAGTAAGAGTGGTGAAGGTCAGAAGCTCTACATCCCTAAAGGCATAGCATGGCTTACTGCTGTTGGCACAAGGGCTCAGATAATGTTTCGTAAAGACCCAAAGGTGGAGTACCTCCTCCAATATCTTTTTGAGAAAAAGACTCATGGGAGGTAAATTTTTTGAGAACTTATATGTCTGAAAATATCTTTACGCTAAGCTCACCCATAAGTAATAGATTAGTAGGTTACAGAATTTTATTTTGGAAATAGTTTTCCTTTAGATTTTCAAAGACATTATTCCATTGTCTTCAGGCTCCCCAGTTGTCAAAAAGTTCAAAGTTATCTGTTTCCCGAGTCTTTACATGTGATCTGTTTTTCTCTCATCCCTGAAAGTTTAAACATCTTCTCTTTTTTCTAATTAAGTGCTTTGGGGTGGGTCTTATTTTCTTCCATCATAAAATATACTTAGTGGGCCCTTTCATTTTGCACACTCAGGTCCTTCAGACCTAATAAGAAATGTGAAATAGGCTCGGCACCTGTGGCTCAAGTGGCTAAGGCACCAGCCACATACACCTAAGGTGGCAGATTCGAATCCAGCCCAGGCCCGCCAAACAACAATGATGGCTGCAACCAAAAAATAGCCGGGCATTTGTGGTGGGCGCCTGTGGTCCCAGCTACTTGGGAGCCGGAGGCAGAAGACTCGCTTGAGACCAGGAGTTGGAGGTTGCTGTGAGCAGTGAAGCCACAGCACTCTACCCAGGGGAACAGCTTGAGGCTCTGTCTCAAAAAAAAAAGAAAGAAATGTGAAATATTCTTTTTTTTCCATTTTGGGGTTTTGTTGTTGTTGTTCTTTGGTTTGGTTTTTTGTTTGTTTGTTTTTTTTTTTCAAACAAATTTTCTTTTTTTTTTTTTTTTTGAGACGGAGCCTCAAGCTATCCCCGTGGGTAGAGTGCCATGGCATCACGCTCACAGCAACCT
Source organism: Galago senegalensis (assembly GCA_963575145.1). Classification (NCBI taxonomy): domain Eukaryota; kingdom Metazoa; phylum Chordata; class Mammalia; order Primates; family Galagidae; genus Galago; species Galago senegalensis. The sequence goes on along the minus strand of CAUYTI010076686.1, from coordinate 25,253 downwards.
CCAACTCCTGGGCTCAAGCGAGTCTCCTGCCTCAGTCTCCCAAGTAGCCGGGACTACAGGCGCCAGCCACAATGCCTGGCCTTTTTTTTTTTTTTTTTTGGTTGCAGCCATCATTGTTGTTTGGCGGGCCCGGGCTGGGGATTCGAACCCGTCACCTTAGGTGTATGTGGCTGGTGCCTTAGCCGCTTGAGCCACAGACGCCCAGCCAAGAAATTTTCTTTTTTCTTTTTTTTTTTTGAGACAGAGCCTCAAGCTGTCCCCCTGGGTAGAGTGCCGTGGCATTACAGCTCACAGCAACCTCCAACTTCTGGGACCACAGGCGCCTACCACAATGTCCGGCTATTTTTTGGTTGCAGCCGTCATTGTTGTTTGGCGGGTCCTGGCTGGGGATTCGAACCCGCCACCTTAGGTGTACGTGGCTGGCGCCTTAGCCGGTTGAGCTATAGGCGCCAAGCCAAGAAATTTTCTTAATGATTTCTTTCCTTTTGTTTTTTTCTTCTCTTTCTCTATCTCATCATTTAAAAGTGGGAGCTTCTACTAAGCTGGCCTTTTTTTTTTTTTTTTGGCTGGGCCAGGTTTGAACCTGCCACCTCTGGCATATAGGGCCAGTGCCCTACTCCTCTGAGCCACAGGCACCGCCCTGGGCTGGCCTTTTACAATTCTGTTATTGTTTTTTCTATCTCCCATCTCTGCCTTTCTGTACCTTTTTTTGTGAGATTTCCTCAAATTTTCATACAACCTTGTCAATCAGTTCTACTATTTTGTTTTTACTTACCTAACCTCTTTCTCATCCTGATTATTTCTTTTTTTAGTATCCTATTCTTTTATTTTGAAGTTACACTAACTTGTCCAAGGATATAAACGATAGGTGGGGTACAGGCGTTTCTAGGCATTTTATTCTCCCTGCGTAACCCCGATTTCTTCCAATTAGCTTTTCCGGTATTTTCATTTTCTTTCACAACAGTGGCTTTCCTCAGATTTCAGACAAGCCTTGGTTGTCTTGTCACTATAAATCTTTAGAGACAAACAGTAAATTAGCAGTTACCTAGTGCTGAGGGATTTGGAGGAAATGGAATAACTGTTAATGAGTAGGATTTGCTTCTTACGAAAATACTCTAAAGTTGGTTATGGTGATAGTTGCACAACTCTCTGTATACTAAAATCCATTGATTATATACTTTAAATGGACCGATTATATGATATGTGTACATCATAAAACTATTCAAACAAAAAGTAGGGCACTAACCTAAAAGTTGAAAGGGCATGGCTGGAACTTGTCATCTGTAGGTCTCAGTGAAGGGTGATTTGACTGTGCAGTTGTTGGGGAAGCCTGATGTTGGTATCTTTGCCTTTCTTGGGTTGATTAGACTCCAAAAGCCTGGAGGATAAAGGCTAGCTGCTAGCACTGTAGAAGCTGCATGAAAAAAAGAGGCTTTCTCTGAATCCAGCAAGCTGAGCACCATCTAATCTCCCCCATTTACAGTTGATCCCTCAGCCCTCTGCTGTGCCTGATGACCCCAATCCAGAGACACTGTGCTCTACCCACCCCAGAGAATGGACTCCCATTTTTTTATAGGGTTGAGAGAGGGGCAAGTACATGGTGGTAGAGATTTAGGGAGATGAGCTGCCTGCTTCTTAGTCAGACTTTCAACCAAAGATACTTCTCTTAGCTGCCCCTCTCTCTCTGTCTCTCTCTGTCTCTCTCTCTCTCTCTCTCTCTCTCACACACACACACACACACACACACTTTAACAGATTCTCAGACTCTCTAATTCCTGAGCCTTTTGAAGGCTCTATGAATCAGGTGGGTTCTAGGCTTTTCCCTAGTTTTTATGAGTTTTGGGGGCAGTAGCAAGAGAGAAATCATGTGTTATACCATTTTTACCTGAATAGAACATTTTGCCTTCTCTAATTATTCAGAGTCATTATAATATGCACTACTGAGATTACTCTTTTATTTAAAATTCTATTTCAGAAAAAAAAAAACGTGGAATAACCATTTGCTTCTGGACCAAATGCTCCTGTTTTGAGTGCATGTCTCCCCTAGTAAAGAAAGAAATATTATTTTCCCTATGCAAGTAAAAAAAAAAAAATCAGTTCTCTCTGAATTCAGAGAAATAGTTAAATTCATTCAACATTGTGGGCAAATGATTAGCTGTTGTAAAATCAATATGTGAAGGAAGATTCTGGCCAAGTCTTAAAGCATCCCTTTACCTTTGTAAGTGATTAAAGTCCTCAAAATCTGACTGCCTCATAAAGAATAGATAAAATTTATTATTATTTGCCACAGAAAAATCAGAGGTTGAATACTAGCTTAACCTGCCCTCTCATGTGGTTCTGTGATTTGAAGGGAGTCATGTAGTTCCTCTAAATTGAATCTAAAGCTCAGAACATTAAAATAATGGGGGGAAGTATACAGTGACCAAGCAGCCTATACTCTGTGATACTTGATCTTGAGGCTAACTTAATTCCTGTTCATGTTCCTGGGGCCTAGAATTGCTCCTGATTTTTTTTTTTTTTTAAGACAGAGTCTCACTCAGTCACCCTGGAGTTGAGTGCTGTGGCATCATAGCTCACAGCAACCTCAAACTCTTGGGCTCAAGTGAGCCTCTTGTCCCAGCCTCCCAAATAGCTGAGACTACAGGTGCCTGCCATAGCACCTGGCTAGTTTATCTATTTTTAGTAGAGATGGAGTCTCACTCTTGCTCAAGCTGGTATGGAACTCCTAAGCTTAGGCAATCCACCCACCTCAGCCTCCCCAGAGTGCTAGGGTTACAGGCATGAGCCACCTGATATTAACTTTGTATTTCTTAAACATTTATCAGGTAATAACTAAGAGAATGAATGAATCATCTATAGTTAACAGCACAATTGTATTATACATATTGACAACCTCAAGGCAATTCTAAATCGTCTCCTCCTCCATCTAACACATTGCAATATAAGATAACCTTGGTCCAAAGTCTGCTTGTTAATAACCATGATTTCTAAGATCTACAATCTCTAAAACCTTATAATTCTATTTCTTAACCTAAAATGCCACTCTCCTTTACTTTTGAAAAGAACCTTTATCTCTTTTCACTGATGAAAGAGACTTACATTTGATTTAGATTACTATGCATAACAACTTGACCTTTTCAAAGCATAACCACCATTCAGAATTGGCTACATAATTTGCACAATCTCATGCAAATAAAAATGTGGGGCTTCTTGTTCAAAAATTATCAGTCTGTAGACGACAACAGCAAAGCACTAAACTAAGCAAGGGACCATTGTGAGGACGAGAACCCACATAATTTCACAGGTTACACCCCCATGAAGTCAGTCCTGAATCTATTTCTGGAAGGAAGAAACTTTTGATGTTCCTGCCAATAGTAGTTTGCTTTGCTTCAGTTACTACAATGACTAACATTTCCCCTGCTCAAGGACCTTCACCCTGGGAGCTGCAGGGGGCATTCATTATATGGTCAGTGCCTAAAACTCCCCATTCCAGCTACTTTCATTGACAGCAACTGCCTGCTTCCCACTGTGGGCATTCAGTATTTGGTACTGGGGATTTTTGGTGCATTCTTCCTGCTCTGACAGTAGCTTTCAATGGGTCAGATTCTTTAAGCCAAATTAAATTAAAGCTCAAGATCTGATCCCCAAGGGGAAAAGAACTCGAATAAATATATATCTCCTATTTCTAAGCTCCTGGCAATTTGTAGAGCTACTATTTACACACACACACTTGCTTTTAGCTCAATGCGTCTGAGCGCCGGCTATTCATATCAGAAGGAAATGAAATCAATAGCCTTTTTCTTCCCTAGTAGCAGTCTTTAAACTTCTTCTCTTTTGCCAGTAAGTCATCATCCTCTTTTGAGACTGCTCTTATATTCAGGCATGTCCAAGATTTCCTTGACTTATTTGTTTTGAACTTTGAATCTGATAGACACTTGGAAATTCACATGGTTCCACCGTCACCCGTAGAGGCACTTTACACAAACACAGTCCACGGAAATGTCTCTTAAGGGTTTGTAAGAGGATAATTGTGATGCCATTGAGAGAAGTAAGGCCCAAAGGGAAGAAAAGGGGTAATGTTTATTCTTCATGAGTAAACATCCGATCTTAGCTTTCTCAGAACAAAGGCATGTATTAATGCCTTGAACTTGGAAGAAATTGGCATCTCGGTTCTGAGGTTACCTGCTGTGAAGGGTGCTCTCTTGGGGCTGGCGCAGAATAAGTTAACCTGCCTCCCCGCACAGTCCAGGAAGCTGAGGACAGTGGACTCAGACTTAGAGGAAAGGGGAAGGGTCAAAGTTTGTGAATGAAAGTTACAAAGAAACGATTGTTCTGTGTAAGGAAGTGTTTAATAGTGTGGTGAAGGAAGGAACAGGCTAGCTACCTCTGGAAATGCGGAGCCTCTCACTGAAGCTGAACAACCATCCGGAAAGACTGCCACGGAGGGGGGAGAAGCAGCACGTGGCTTTTTTAACTAGAATGCTTTGGGTTTCCTTATAACCCTTCCATTCTGGGATTCCCTTAAAATAACTCCCAGGAGGAGATTGATCACAATAAATAGAGAGGCTCACGGAAAGAAAGCGAAGTCTCTTAGACAAGTATAACCCCTCTCTTCCCTTCCTTCTAACAGAGTGAATCCAAACTGGCAGACACGTGGCCTTGTACAGGCCTGAGCCTTAAGCAGTCTGCACTTGGCATGATGTGCTTTTTGAGGAAATTGTGAGATTATATAGCCAGGATTTTCAGTTTGGGCAGGTAACCTAGCGCAGAGGCTTTTGAATTAGAATGTTGCTGTGCCATTGACCGACTACATTATCTCACTTCCCTGGCCCTCAAACTCCGCATCTACAACAAGAGAATAACAAGATCGTTGTGAGGATGAGATGACAAAATGTGAGTGACTGTCCAGTACAGTAGATAGGATGTGTACATATAGTCTACGATTAACTGATTTGTGATTGAATTTGAAAGTCTAAGGTGAAGATGGGGCAGAAGGCATCCCTGGAAAGGCTACTCTTCTAGTAGAGCTTACTAAAGAGCTTAGCACTGCCCCCTCGGAGGGGGCCTACACCTCCACGGTCAGGCCTTTCATCCTGTACTAGTCCCAGTCACAGGCTAGGAATGGCTCAAGGAATCTAACCCAGTTCCAATCCCCTAACACATAGGGGGCATACAAACTTTGTTTTATAAATGAATGGTGAAGTAAATTAGGTGAATTAACTATACAGTGATACCAGAGCTTTGTGTTTACTAAGGATTAGAAGGTTTAGCCTGGTTCCTCAGCATGTCCATTCTTAAGCCATCCAAACATACAGGTGTCTATCCTTCTCTTTTGAAAAAAAAATAAAGAGAGGGCAGGGGCATATAACCCTAGCACTCTGGGCGGCCGAGGCAGGTGGATTGCTTGAGCTTAGCACCCAAGCAAGAGAGCAACCCCTTCTCTACTAAAAATAGAAAAATTACAATAAAAAAATACCCCAGAAGTACATTAATGTATATAGTTACCATTCAATAAAATAAAAGAAATTATAACAATTAAAAAAAAAAGAAAAAAGAAAAATTAGCCAGGTGCTATGGCGGGTGCTATAATCCCAGCTAGTTGAGAGGCTGAGGCAAGAGGATTGCTTGAGCCCAGAAGTTTTCTTTTTTTTCTTTTTTTTTTTTTGAGACAGAGCCTCAAGCTATCCCCCTGGGTAGAGTGCCATGGCATCACGCTCACAGCAACCTCTAACTCCTGGGCTCAAGCAAGTCTCCTGCCTCAGCCTCCCAAGTAGCTGGGACCACAGGCGCCCGCCACAACACCTGGCCATTTTTTGGTTGCAGCCGTCATTGTTGTTTGGCGGGCCCTGGCTGGAGAGTCAAACCCACCACCTTAGGTGTATGTGGCTGGCGCCTTAGCCACTTGAGCCACAGGCGCCGAGCCTGAGCCCAGAAGTTTGAAGTTGCTTATGATGCTAGGGCACTTCTCACCTGAGGCAACAGAGTGAGACTCTTTGTCAAAAAAAAAAAAAAAAGAGAGAGAGAAATGATTGATATTTAGAAAGCAAAACAATGGGCACATGTCAGAGGGCACAGGAGCCAAGTTTAAGGGCTGTCAATGGCTAAAGCTGGCACACTTTGAGCAGTAAGATACAGAGTATTGAAGTGTAACCCAAAGAGGAAATACCCAAGGGTTCATACTGATGTTAATATATGATTGAATAAATAAATAAATGGAGAAGAAGAGACAAAAGTTCAATACAAAAGAAGTCCAAATATTTCACATAGATATTCCACGCACAAGAAGTGGAACGTAATATCCCAGCAATTAAGTAGGACTACACTTAATGGCTCGTTTCCTAAAAGTCAGTAGAAAAGGGAAATGGGAGTAAGTTTACAGTGGAGAAGCCTGACTAGCACTACCCAGGTTATGATCACCAGTGTAAGTCACGTTGACAGTGTGTACTCTTGTTAAGAGGAGATGGGGATGGTACTTTACCTCTGCGATTTTCCTTCCAAAAATGTATAAAGACTGTCTAACCATGAGAAGAACATCAGCCAAACCCCAAATTTGAGACATTCTACAAAATACCTGAGGAGTACTCTTCAAAACTGTCTAAGTCATCAAACACAAGGGAAGTCTAAAAAACTACCACTGTCTACTGGAACCCAAAGACATAATGACAACTAAATGTACTATAATGTGCTGGGCACAGTTGCTCATGCCTGTATTCCTAGCTGGCACCTGGTAGGCCTAGTCGAGTGGATTGCCTCAGCTCATAGGTTCAAGACCAGCCTGAGCCAGAGCCAGACCTTGTCTCTAAAAATAGCCAGGCATTGTGGAGGACACCTGTAGTCCCAAGTACTTGGGAGGCTTAGCCAAGAGAATTGCTTGAGTCCAAGAGTTTGAGGTTGCTGTGAGCTGTGACACTACAGCACTCTACTGAGGATGATATAGTGAGACTTTGTTTCAAAACTAAATTAATAAATAAAATGTAGTATAATATTTTGAATGGGGCTCAGAAAAAGGACATTTGGGAAAACTAACAAAACCTGAATATGAGCTCAGTGCCTGTGGCTCAAGTAGCTAAGGCACCAGCCACATACACCTAACGTGGCGGTTCGAATCCAGCCCGGGCCTGTCAAAACAACAATGATGGCTGCAACCAAAAAAAATAGCCAGGTGTTGTGGCGGGCGCCTGTGGTCCCAGCTACTTGGGAGGCTGAGGCAGGAGACTCACTTGAGCCCAGGAGTTGGAGGCTGCTGTGAGCTGTGATGCCACGGCACTCTACCCAGGGGAATAGCTTGAGGCTCTGTCTCAAAAAAAAAAGAAAAGAAAAGAAAACTGAATATGGTGTAGAGTTTAGTTTTAAACAAAAAGGAGCTGCTGCTTCGTCTCTCAGAGTGCTATCCCAGAGACCGACTCCACCACCCTGCATTAGAGCAGCTCTTCCTTATAAGGCAAGTGTTGAAAGATCATGTTTCAAAACTGTCTCTTGAGGCTTTACTTGAGATGATGGGAAACTCAGTTTACCAGCAGTGCACAAAGAGGACAAATAGATAATCTCTCAAATACTATATAAGTCTTTTTGCAGCTGGGTTTAACCATGATTAACATATTATGTAAATCGTATTTTAACCTGCCATGAACTCCCAATCCTTCTAAGGCTGAATATATGTAAATTTGACTCAAATTGCTCAGATGTCTCCATTTCTAGAATTTGGGGTTGGATCAAAAGTCTTCATACATAGGTGCCAAGGGTAAGGAGAAGTTTCTTCTTTCTATCTAGCTATTCCTATTGGACGTACTGGCAGATGTGATATCTTTATGTCCCAAACATTGATAACTAACCTGTATATCTGCTAAGAGGAGGGTAGGCTTTCAGACCACATTCCAGGAGCAACAGGCTTGTTAAACATTACTCTTAAAGCAGCCTGTTGATGTGGAAGCTTTGGTTACTTGTCATTAATCTCATGTGCTCTTTCTAATCATTCCAGCATTTCTCCACCCTCAGAGAAATGAAAGCCAAAAAAAGAAGGCATCTTGATTTCTCTGAGACTGGTTTTTTGCACCCTAGTGATTTTTTGTGTGTGTGTCTTAATACCTTTCCTCTGAAACAGTCAGCCCATTTCTTTCTGAAAAAAGGTTAATGTTTCCTGTAAACGCCTCTGTTGTTTGCATTGGTTTGACCTATATGACTATCCTTGGATAAACCTGCAGAAGTCGGGCCAACCTGTAGATAAATCAAGTGCCATATGGGAATAAACTACATCCCCACATACTGTAGGTAGTAGATCTTTATGCCACTTATTAATGATCTCTCCTGGGCAGTGCCTGTCGCTCAGTGAGTAGGGTGCCAGCCCCATATACCAAGGGTGGTGGGTTCGAACCCAGCCCTGGCCAAACTGCAACAAAAAAATAGCCAGGCATTGTGGCAGGCACCTGTAGTCCCAGCTACTTGGGAGGCTGAGGCAGGAGAATCGCCTAAGCCCAGGAGCTAGAGGTTGCTGTGAGCTGTGATGCCACGGCGCTCTACCGAGGGCAATAAAGTAAGACTCTGTCTCAAAAAAAAAAAAAAATCTCTCCTAAGAGATTATATAGTTCCTCAATGCTCCAATAAAAGGCTTATCTATCAGCTCCTTGCTTGGGTTAGAGTAGTAGAAGTACCTTGCTGTGGGAAAATAGAACTCCATAAGGCTGATCCTTCAAATACTGTGGCCCATGTAACAGTTCTATGGAAATAATAGGTAGCAGATAGAGTTCTTTGCTAGTAACCAGGAGAATCTGAAGTGTAAATGAAATTGCTGGGAAGATAGAATTAGTTCACATCATCTAAAGAAAAAGCCAAACTACCAAGATAAGTAAAGAATATAAAACACAGCATCTCAGAGAATTCATGCACTGAGCATTGAGCCTCTACCACAGCCCCGGCACTGTGCTTCAGCGAAGTTAGCAGTTCAAGGAGTAATATCAGGCCCCTCCCTTCAGGGAGCTGGCTTGTAGAGAATCTCAGACTCAGGGACATGCTGCCAGTGTTACTGCTCCTACCACTCTCCATCCATCATTCATCACGCTGCACAAGATTCAGGTTTCTCAGGGAGCCTGATGAGCCTACTTTGCATCCAAGACGTACCTCATGGGAGTGGGAGGTTGTGATGTGCATTCCCAACAGGGCCATGTGGAGTAAGGGAAGGGTCGTTCCCCTAAGGCCCTTACCAACTTAAAGGAGTTCTGGGTGGGCAGGAAGAAAAGTCTATTGTATTTAATATAGGAATATGGAAGATAGGAAGGAGAAGACTCAGCTCTGGCTTAGAACCATGACTAAAGCCATTTATACAATAAAACCTTGTGTGTATTTCTACAACCTTTCTGAAAGTCCCTTTCCTCATCTGTATAAAGTGGGAATTATAATCCCAGTCTCATAGGATTATTTTGATATATAAAGCAGAATCAAATGAAGTAGATAATTGAGAACTGGTTCTAATAATTGTTTAATAAAAGTCATTGTGTTTTTGCTAGCATCTACAGATTATTTTCCATGCTTTTCTGACAAATCATCCTTCAGTACATTCTGCTCCTATTTTTTTTTTTAATATTACCATGAGCATAGTTACTGGAGCAGATCTTTTTTTGTGGGGAGGGGCAAATGTTGACCATAAAACTCTGCTTAAAGAAGTGTCACTTCACACTTAAAAAGGAGCATCTTGCCCCCGCTCCCAACTGCATCTCATTAGAGACTTTAAGAGTGAAATCTCTAGGATCTGAATCTCTCTAAGCTGTTCCACTGCCCTCTTTCCCAGTCAAAACCAAGACAGGCATAAGTCTTACCTGTGTCATGCTGGGGGGTTTAGTTTATTTTATTTTATTTTTTTGTTTTTTGAGACGGACCCTCAAGCTGTCCCCCTGGGTAGAATGCTGCGGCATCACAGCTCACAGCAACCTACAACTCCTGGGCTCAAGTGATTCTCCTGCCTCTGCCTCCCAAGTAGCTGGGACTGCAGGCACCTGCCACCACGCCCGGCTATTTTTTGGTTGCAGCCATCATTGTTGTTTGGCAGGCCCAAGCTGGATTCAGACCTGCCAGCTCAGGTGGCACCTTAGCCACTTGAGCCCCAGGTGCTGAGCCTGGGGGTTTTATTTATAGAGGGAATGTTAGATACCTCACCGTCCAAACCTTGGTTAGAAACCTGTGTCTTCAGGCACATTTGCTTCATATGTGCAACTGTCATGACACTGCTTACTCTGAGAGTTGTTAAAATTGTGAATGAGATAATGTGTGTAAAGTGACAGACTTAGTACCTCAATAAGGGGAAGCTATTACTATTATTAGGGGTGTCAATTATTGCCATTGTTAGATCAGAGGCACATTATACTTAGAATTGAAAATGCTTTATTGAACAGAGCTAGGGAAAAAAAAAGACCATAGACTCAGAATTTTAAAGCAGGACTTTGCTATTTATAAGAAATTGCCAGAAGGTAGAAGAGTGCTCAGCAGCCCAGGGCTGGGCCCACCACACCCTGTTTTCTTAGCAGCTCAACATTATAAGATATCTTTCATAACCTGAGCACATCCTACACCTCCCTACCCAGGCCCTTCCGGGAATTGCTTTATGATCTACAGGAAAAGAAGGCCTTGTTCTCAGAAGTAAACAAACTTCAATAGGGAAGACTGATAACAAACATTTTGAAAGAAGGTCACATATACACTTGGAAACAAGAGGAATCAATGTTTATTCAGAAGAACAAAGGGGAGTATGACATTGAAAATCTGTAAAAGGGTTTTAATTGTAGTTCAAGGGAGTAACATTGAGGCCATAGTTGTTGAATTTCTAACTCATAGGACATGAAATTCTTTTGATTGTAGAGGTTGAATTTTCTCATTAAAAGATTTTTTAAAAGCAATTATTTAGCCCAACACCTTTACTTTACAAATTAGGAATCTGAGGTGCACAGAGATGGCCTCACTTCCCTAACGGCACATCACATAGGCAGGTAGTAGCAATATTGAGGCCAGAATCTAGTCCTGAATCTAGTGAACCCTTCTATTGATCTGTTCTTATATAAGGGATGATGGCAACTTTCCAAAATTAGTGACTGAGGACGTCTAAAATTGCTTAAATGAACATTTGTTTTTCCTTAAATTGTTTTTCACTGAAACTCTGTTACATGTAGAATTACACTGAGGGTTAATTACAGGTTGTCAAGGCCAGGCACTGTGCCAAGTCTTTTTGGTGCTTATTCATTATGTGCTTGTAACAGGACTGGCCTAAGCTTTGATGATTACCACAGGGGTTTGGTTGTTCCTGGCAATTAGGAGGAAATTGTCCTGCAGAAGCAATATTGTGTGGAGTGGAATCATCTCAGATAATCTTTCCCACAATGTGAAGAAAAGTGTTAGCAAGATAAAGTGGGTCATTGTTGCCAAGACAGATGCACTTCTGTTTATCCAAATGTTGTGAACTTTATTCCCTCAACATACATTATAGTCCACACACAAAAATGTGTATCCAACTTCAATTTTTAAAACTGAAAATAGTGGGCTGTAACTTTTAAAAATAAAAATGTTCATTTAATTGTGTTTTTAACATTTATTGATTTAAGAAATTCCATATGAGCTCTTCTTCTTCTTACCCCCTTCTTTTCCTTCCTCTCTTTTCCTTCCCTTCCCTTACCCCTCACCTTGTTAAAAAAAAAACGAGTCCCAGACCCTCATCTCATCCTTTAAAACAGAAAGAAAAAAGAAAAGAAATTTCATATGAAAGTATGGATTTGAGTGCCTCTTTTTCTTACTGGTTTTCTTTTGAGACAGAATCTTTCTATCACCCAGGCTAGAGTGTTGGGGTGTCCTTGCTCACAGCAACCTCAAACTCTTGGTTGGAGTGATCCTCTTGCCTCCACCTCCCAAATACCAGTGACTACAGGCACCTGCCATAACACCTGGCTAGTTTTTCTATTTTTAGTAAAGACAGGGTGGCACTCTTGCTCAGGCTGGTCCCGAACTCCTGAGCTCAAGCAATCCACCCGCCTCATTGAGTGCCTCTCTCAATTATTCTGGGTTCACACCAGGATCTGTGGTTCTCTGATTGATATCCACTGTTCCAGCATTTTGCCATCAGCCATAAAGATTCTCATAGAAACAGCAACTTCGGCTTGGCGCCTGTGGCTCAAGTGGCTAAGGCGCCAGCCACATACACCTAAGGTGGCGGGTTCGAATCCAGGCCAGGCCCACCAAATAACAATGATGGCTGCAACCAAAAAAAAATGGCCAGGTGTTGTGGCGGGCACCTGTAGTCCCAGCTACTTGGGAGGTGGAGGCAGGAGACTTGCTTGAGCCCAGGAGTTGGAGGTTGCTGTGAGCCATGATGCCATGGCCTTCTGCCCAGGGCGACAGCTTGAGGCTCTGTCTCAAAAAAAAAAAAAAAAAGAAAAGAAGGAAACAGCAACTTCAATAGATTATGCTAAAATTAACTTCAAACATTATCATCTTGCCTTCATGCAGTGGTGTTCCAGGGCTAGTTCCTTCTGGGTTATTAGAGTCAACCATCAAATTTCGCAAACCAGTTGCTAAGCACAGCCATTGTTAATAATCAAATTATATAACCTAACAATTAAATGGGTTATATTTTTTAAAAGGTAATACTCAAAGTTGATCTCTTCCAAATTATTCTACTACATACCTACTATTATCTATGCTCTTCAGATTATTTGTATATATTTATCAGCATAGTGGAAATACTATAGAATGGTGAGCTACTACACAGTTCTTCCCACCATTCAGTGACATCCCCTGAGAGATTAAAGTACAAGTATTTATTCCATAGCAACTAGGCAGTCTTGCATTTAATGTTTTGTTGACTTTATTTTTAACTTAAAAGTACATTGTGTCTACAGCCATTACATTATCAGTAGTACATACATTTCTTTGTGGAATAATCTTTTAGTATTCAAAAATTATTTGTCACCTTCAACAAAAATGTTCCTTATACCATTGACAAATGAGTGAAGTTCTGACAAATGTCTTTATTTTTTGTTTTATTTTCCTAAAGGAAAATATCAACCAACGTCATGTTGGAACCACACCATTTACCAATTGCAATCATAAGGTGCCCAAAGGTGCAAGAGTTGTGCAAAAATTAACAAACTCTTTCTATGACAATCAATTAGTTATATGGAATTTACTTCCAAAATAATTATTCATGTTGTTATTTGCAAGTTGAGTGTTACATGTTCTCTCGGTAAAAATTAATTTTTAAAAATTCTTATATACACATGTATACATACGAGTCTTTTCCCCCTAGCATAGAATGCTGGTTGTTAAAGGTTTACCCATATGCTACTCCTTTTGAACCACTCAATTCTATAAAACGCCAATTTTTTTATATAACTATCTTCAATGGTAATATTAATAACAGTTCAATGTATTAAACATAAGTGACAGGCTTTATATGATTCAACCTCACTGAATCCTCATAAATACCCATATTGTCAGAGACAATATGGAGGGTCATTTTGGGTATCTCCAATATAAGTAGGGGACGTTTACTGGGTACCATCCAAGGGTAAGGAGCATGGTAGACACAAATGTTATTGTTTGCATTAAACCTGAGGTAAATAAGAAAGGTGATTTTTTTATAAGAAATGGAAGGGCAGCACCTATGGCTCAAGGAGTAGGGTGCTGGCCCCATACACCCGGGTGGCAGGTTCAAACCCAGCCCCTGGCAAAAAAAAAGAATATGAATCAAGGGCCAAGAAATGGAGTAAGTGCCCAGCTAAGTAGCACTGGTTAGAAAGGGAAGCCAGCGGATGAAAACCAAAGTTGTCCAGTGCCTATTCCCAAATCAGTTCAGACATGATCTAACTTCATCTCCGAAAATGCTGTGGAGGAACCTAAATGGTAGATACTTTGAGAGCATTTTTATTAATAGCCATTAAGAAATTTCATGTAAAGACAATTAAAACACACATAGGAATGATAAACATTATCCAAAATAACTAGAGCTTAAATCAGACTCCTAGAATGGAAAATTTAGATGTCTTGGGAGTAAGTAGAATACATAGGAAAAGGGCATCGTTTCAATATGGCTTTTAAATATTTACAGATTGCTAAGCACCTTAACACATAATAAGAAGTCAGTCATTTATTAGTTTACTTATGTGTGCTTTCTGAAAGCTAGAATATATTGAGGGTGATATGGTAGATGGCTACACATCTGACCTCGGTGATATTCAGAGCCCCCTGCTGAGCTGGGATGACAACCCTTACTGACCCTCTAAACACCAGCTCCGAGCACAGTCCACACTGAACTCAGAGGCGTGGGCAGGGCCTTTGACTAACATCTTCCTTCTCATTCTCTGCCAGTCTTGTGAATATGCATCATTCCAGTCCTTGGTCATCCAGAGAAGCATACCACACCATTTCTGGGCTGTACCTCCCACTGCCTTACCAATCCTCTAGGCCCTGTGTCCTGAAATTGCAGGTTGTAGAACCACCTGCTCCAGAAAAAAGGAGTTAAAAATGCAGCTGCCTGGGCCTGTTGTCAATTCTGAAGCACATTAAAGCTTGAGAACCACTATATAAGCAATCAGGATGTATTGATCTTTGATTCTGCCATTGATTCTTAACTTATAGGAAGAGTTTTGGTATATATATCAAAGAGCCACTGCTTAAGATTACTAAAACTGAACCATGATATAGAAGCAAGAATAAGTGTCAGTTCTCCTCTAAGGCCCCCAAACCGTATACCTCCCAGCCCTACAGGTACCCAGACAGGTGCCACCCTTTCTTTGTCCATGGGGCCCCTGTTCAATTTCTCTATCCCTGAACTGCTTATATTCCTAGTGATCTGTAATGCAGAGACCAGTAGTTTCTGTGACATTTTCTGATTATTCAAGTCAGAGCTCATAATTAGTTTGCTGTTGGCCTAGCCACGTAGGAGAAACCTTCCCATCATCCTGCACCTCTTTGAAGCTAGCAAGCGCACTAAAAATCAATTCTGCTTATGATTTTCCAGTAGCTCTGAACAGTTATAATTACAGTGTCCATCTGTGAAGGCAAAGCTGCTTTTCTAATCTGCTTTCTTATTACCTTTTCCAGTAGCTTCTGCAGACTTAATGGTAATTTGGATTTCAACTAAATGATACCACTTATATGCTGAGGGTGGTCATTTCAGCCCTGAGTAAAGTCCAAGAGCTGAGACACAAACATTGTCTAAAGATTCCTAGTCAATAATAAAGGCTCAACAAATGTTTGTTGGATTTTACTGCAGAGGGAAGGACCTCACTTTATAAAGATAGAAAATGTAGTGTTTAGCAAAGAATGGGGGTCGTACTTTTCTCAGGTGCCTAAAGTATACATAAGTATGTGTACTTTTTTAATTTCCTGAAGGTTAAGATTTTTTTTAACTTCTGAATGCATGTCTGTGAGACATTCTTTTTCCCCAGAGTGGTGTTGCAAGCTAAGGAAAAGTACGGAAAGTTAATGAATCAGCCCATTTGCCAAGGCCAGGTTGTCCTTTAAGCATCTATACCAGCTCTGCTAGTTTGCTAGGCTGCCGTGGTAAAGTGCCACAAAGTACTTGGCTTAAACAACGGAAATTTGTTTCACAGTTCTGGAGGTCAGAATTCCCCAGGCAAGGTGTTGGCAGGGTTGGTCCCCTCTGAGGGCTGTGAGGGAGAATCATGCCAGGCCCCTCTCCTGGATGGTATGCTGGCCGTCTTTGACATTCTTTAGCATGTAGATCTCTGACTTTTTCTTTACATAGAGTTTTCCTTACGTGCATGCCTCTCTCTGCATCCACAGTTCCCCCATTTTTATAAGAACACTGGTCATACCAAGTAGGGTCCACCCTGTTCCAGTCTGACTTCATCTTAACTAATGATGTCTGCAACAACCTCATTCCCAAATAAGGTCACACACTAAGGTTAAATTTCAACTATGAATTTTAGGAAGAATCAGTCTAACCCATAACACCATTGCTGTGAACAAAGCTTTGTTCTTCTGGTTTGTTTTCATTTGTTTTCAACCCTGATGGCCGCGAGTGTAGAGATTGCAGAGTGTCTGGCTGCAAACAACTATCCATGAAATTAGGTCACTGAGGGGCCGTATAGAGGAATAATGGCACTTGGACTGGAAATTACTTCCTGCCGACTATATCTTACATCTTTACTGGTTACATTAGCTTCACAGCAAGAGGCATTTCCAGTTCAGCACATTGTGTTCCTAATATGCCACTCTGATCTCAAACTTCATTTAAGAGAGGACCGACTAAGGCCGAGAAGCAAAACTTTTAAAAGGTGCAAAGACCTCATCAAATCCAGACTCCTGCTTACCACAGAGGAGGAACCCGCAGGCTATAAGAAGATGAAATATCTCACCCAAATGAAGCACACACAGCTAGTTGGTGCCAAATTGGTACCAGATCTCAGCTACCCTGCCTCTAGTTCTAGGTCATCCTTCCACATATCACACGGCTCCTCCAAGACATGGAGGCCACATGTGTCTGTAATTTAAAGGTCCTGATTCCCGCTGCCTTTGTGGTGCTTTTCTTTAGCTAGTGAGCACAGTCAGCTGTCTTCCGTGCGTGCCACGTAGCTGGGGATGTTTTCTGGCCTCCCCCAACTATAATTTTCTTAATCCCCTAAGCCTCACCTCAGGGATTCACCTAAATATTTTATCTCTCAACTCTATGGATGTGAGCTCTAGGAAGGGAACTCATTCTGATGTTAGACTTTGCCACATATGAACAGTAAGACACATTTTCCTGGAGAGCAAAAACCATTCAGTGTTGTAAAGCCCAAAAGCGCTTACTTTGATCGTCAAGGTTTTCATTTTGGGTTGTGTTGTTGTTTTGGTAGGACATATTTTTTTGCGTTTGTATATTTTATAATAATCATATATGTAGTGATTTGCTTAGATTTAGTATTTATTATCTGTCTCCCAAACTTTTGGGGGTTTCTAGGGGAGATTGTCCAGTTTTATTGAGGTATACGTTACAAGTAAAAATTAAATATATTTAAGGTGATATTTTGTTTACTCATTGTGAAATGATTATTGCAGTCAAGCAAAGTAACATATCCATCACCTCACATGGTCATGATATGTTTTCGTGTGGTGAGAACGCATAACAATCAGCTCTCTTAGCAAATTTCAGGTATACAGTACATTATTCTTTTTTTTTTTTTTTTTTTTTTAGAAAGAGCCTAAAGCTATCCCACTGGGTAGAATACCGTGGCATCACAACTCACAGCAACCTCCAACTCCTGGGCTCAAGCTAGTCTCCTGCCTGCCTCAGCCTCCCAAGTAGCTGAGACTACGGGCACCTAGCTATTTTTTGGTTGCAGCCATCATTGTTGTTTGGCAGCCTGGGCTGGATTTGAACCCAACAGCTCAGGTGTATGTGGCTGGAGCCTTAGCCGCTTGTGCCACAGGCGCCAAGCCATTACATTATTCTTAACTTGAGTCACCATGCTGTACTTTATATCCCCAGAATCTGGTCATCTGGAGTAACTGAACCTTTATATCCTTTGACCAACATCTTCTATAGCCCCTCTCCCTCCAGCACCTGGTAACCACCATTCCAATCTCTGCTTTTAGGAGTTTAACTTTTTAAAATTTTGCACATAAGCGAGCACATACATTATCTGCCCCTCTGCATCTGACGTATTTCATGTCCTCCAGGTTCATCCATGTTGTTGCAAATTAATTTCCCTCTTTTTAAGGCTGAATAATATTCCATTCACACACATACAGTGTGTGTATGCATATATATGTGTGTGTGTGTCTATACATATATGGGTGTGTGTACACATGTGTGTGTGTATATATAAATTTTCTTTAACCATTCATCTAGCAATGGACACTTAGGTTGCTGCCCCAACTTTTTTGAAAGCTTCCAAAGTTAGTGACCTGACCACGTCTAAACTATTTACCAGCTTATCTTTTGCTTTCGGTATAATACCTGGAATGAAGTAGGCACCCAGCATACATTTGAATGGGTGACTGAGAGTTTTACTGGTAGAAAAGCAGATGCTGCTTATTATGCTGACAGTTCATAATTGAAGTATAATTTACATGTAGTAAAATGCAGAAATCTTAAGTGTATAGTTCCAGAAGGTTTGACAAATGTATTTGTTAAGTACCTATCACCCAGACCTAGATAAAGAACATTCTCTCATCCCCCCCCGAAATTTCCTTCATCCCTTCCTAGACATGACCCCGAGGTCATGGAGACATTCTCCTTTGTTTTTTTCTGGGAACTTTATAGGTTTAACTTTTACATTTTGTCTGAGTTCCATTTCATATTAACTTTTGTGTATGGTATGAAACAGGTGTCAGAGGTTCTTCTATTGTCTTTTAATATCCATTTCTCCTTCTTTTTGATTAAGTTGAACAATCACGACTTGTTCATAGTAACAGGTTTATTTGGGAATGGATCCGTGTCTCTCTTTTTCTCTTTAATATGTAAACCATCACTACTGGGGATATTTTAGAAATACAGGGAAGGGCTCATTCTCTGCTATGATTAGATGGCTTGAGGCAATCTGTATAGGACCAAGTATTGCTGCAGAGTCCGGCCTGGTTTAAGTCCAGTCCCTACCTAGGGTTAGACAAGTTAATCTTAATGCTCAAATGTATGAAATAAATAGCAAGAGACCCAACCTTATAAGCTTATCTTTAATAATAAAATGAAATCATGTGTATAATACAACCACCATACTATAAACATTACAGTTAATGATGACTGCTAGCTTTTTTTTCTTTTCATTATGTCTCCCAGGCTAGAACCTCGAACTCCTGGGCTCATGTGATCCTCCTACCTTACCCTCCCAAGTAGCTGGGACTAGAGGCATGCCGCCACCACCACACTCAGCTTATTTTTTCATCTTTTTTAGAGACAGTATCTTACTTTTTTTGCCCAAACTGTTCTTGAACTCCTGGCCTCAAGTGATTCTTTGCCTTGGCCTCCCAAAGTGCTGGGATTACAGGCATGAGCCCCTGAGCCCAATAATGACTGCTAGCTTTAAATCTGTGTGTATGTGTGTGTACATGTGTGTGTTGGGGTGTGGTGTTGGAAAGAAAACTAAATCTGATAAACATATATGATAGGAAAGGTTCCTGAGTTTGGATAAAGGTTCATTTTTACAAAGCTCTCTCCCTCCAGTCACCACCCAGACACACACTCCCCTCAAAGGGAGGAAGGGCCCCCTGCTTGCCTCTGAGGCTGCCGGGGACAGGAGCTCAGTTGCTACCCACTCTCTGAGCCACCATGGCTTCCTATCCCCAGGACTAACAGACTTGGAAACATACTGTTTGGTTCTCTTTTTGCCTATGGGTTCAAATGTTGTTCTCTGTGCTATGTCTGGGGAAGGCTTGGTGCTACAGGCGGTCATGGGCAGGGTCAAGGTAGGGGGTGGAGGGAGCAGTCATCCTTTGATGCCAAAGAGAGAGCCTGCTGCTCTGCTTGCCTGCATTCAAAACAAGCAGTCTCCTTGTCTAAAAATAGCAAAAGTGGGAGCGTGGGGAAGAGCAGCAGCCATACTGGGGGCTGAGCAGGAGGAAAGGCAGAAACAAGCAGATCTCTCTGAAAGCCTGGTGGGGGGAAGGGATAAGCAGTGTGGGCATAGGGACCATGCTTCTCCAGGTCCATGTTGGGGAGTCTTACAGACTCTCCCCTACCCCCAGCCAAGGAGCTCAGCATGAAGGAGAGGCTGAGCAGGGGTTATGAGCTAGGCTGTGCACTGACACTGTTGGGCTGCAAATAGTGATATCCATGCCCTGAGCACCCATGCCAACCAAAGGTGAGCTCTTTCTGGTAAGGCACAGCTACTGGCTGACCCATCCCTTCAGAAATGCCTAGGACATGCCAGAATGGGCTTGACCAGAAGCAGAGCATAGCTCTTAGACTAAATAAGTCTTTGTAGCCATTAAGTGAGACCAGGCTGTACTTATTGGGTTTTCTCTGCAAGTAGAGCTTCTCTGTCTACATTTGTTATCAGTTAATGTTCCGGTAGCTAAACTTAGAATAGCAGAAAAGGATTCTTTCCAAGGTCTGCAATAAATCTGTCTGTGCAAGCAGACCTCACGGAAGCCCCTGGGAACAGAGTGATACTCCGGTTCACTTATACAGACAAGCTTTCCCCTGTTGGCCTTTCTTTCTCTGAGAGTCTCCAACTTCATCTTGTGGCTGGCCCTGGGAGGTGGGCTGCACAGGAGATCTCTTACCCATTTCCAGGTGAGACAGGAGCTCATGTCTTGCCCAGCGTGGTACCTAAGAACCAGATGAGCAGGGCTTGCAGCTTAGCCATCTGCCCTGTGCCCTCTGCCCTCTGCCTGGATGTTCTCTGGGGCTTTTTCCCCACCTTGCAATCAGTCGGTTTCTGAAGGGCAAAAGCGCCTACCATGAAGCCGCCTGAAATGTGTCATGAATTTAAGCAAAGGCAAGGGGAAGAAGACTCCATTTAAACTTGATGTTGGGAACGTTTGTCTTTGCATGGCCCAGAAATCATGACTTTGAACCCTGAGAGAGAGAAATGACCCTAACTCACTGTTGGCCGGTCGGTAAGCAGTATTTACATGGTGATAATAATGTAAACCCTGTGCATCGATTTTCTAATTTTAGAGCCAGTCCATGAACAAAGCAGGAAAAATGTTCCTTTTTTTTTTTTTTTTTTTTTTTTGAGACAGAGTCTCACTATGTCACCCTTGTTAGAATGTCATGGCATCACAGCTCACAGCAACCTCAAACTCTTGGGCTTAAGCGATTCTCTTGCCTCAGCCTCCCACGTAGCTGGGACTACAGGTGCCCACCACGAACCCTGGCTATTTTTGTTGTTGTTGTTGCAGTTATCATTGTTGTTTAGCAGGCCTGTGTTGGTTTCGAACCCTCCCGCCTCGGTGTGTGTGGCTGGCGCCCTAACCACTGTGGTACAGGCACCAACCCAAGAAAAATGTTCTTATAACTACAGAGTAGAATATAAAACTTAACAGCCATGATGAAGTAGAGATGAAAGTAGTTTTTTTAAGTGTGTCTAACACAGAGAGAAAGGGGAAAGCGGGGACAAAAATGAAGTAATGTGAGACACTAAAGGATGCATAGTATGTGGTTGATGGAATAAAAAAGGTTATTAAGCATGTTGTCCACAATTAAAAATAGATGCATTAGAAATGGCAAAATTTGGGAGAAAATGAAGATTAGAAGGGGGTCGACATCCTTCATAGCCAAGCAGCAGACACTCTGCCTTTGGCTGAGAATGTCTTTTATTCCCTGATCCATTAAAAGCTATGAAAGAAATCACCAGGAAAGATTAAAAAGAAAGAAAGAAATCCCGAAAGGAACTGCACCGGAGGGGGTGGCTGAGGGCAGTTCATGGGGGCAGGGGGTCATTACTTTCCATCAGAAGTCATCTGTTTGGTGTGACATATTATGATGTTATTACTTTGATTAAAACAAATTAAGGCAGTGAGAGGATGACTTTTAAAAGACAAAAACTGTGGATAGTACCATATGTTCCCTGAACAAATAGTCTCATGAGTTTTGGCTATAAAACGCTCATTAGGTCTACAAACAGAAATCAGAGTGTTCTGGGCTGTAAAATTATCGATGACTATTTTCAGACATCCAGCCAGGCTTATGCTCTTCAGTGAAGCCAAACTAATGTTGTTGGTAACAGAAAGAAACATTTTTGGTAAATGACAGAGAAGCCCACATGGCATCAGAGCCTCATTGATATCCTGGAGGGAGAGCTAGGACGCAACGTTCTTCCTCCTGGCTGCCCTCACCTACGAAGAGCTTGTCACTTGTGCAGAGACCGGAGCACAGGGCCGAGGAAGAGCATGGCCTTCTCCCGTGCTTGGGACAGGGAAGAGCATAACTGAGTAGATGACCAGTTTCCTGTGTGGCTTGTTGCGAATTAGGCACGATTAGCCCTGAGTCGGTCTGAATTGAGGGAATTGTACAAAACTCGGAGCAGAAGCTAGGCGAGCAGCCAGACTCTTAAAACTAGTCAGGTAAAGTTGCTTCTAGAAATAGATCTTCCCAAGCGGTGAGTCCGAGGAATGTGTGCACTCTGACCTGACCGCTGGATTTGGAGGACGTTTCTCCCAAGAGAGATCCCCTTGCTTACAAGTGACCCCTGAAATAGAACCTCAGCCAGAGAAATTAGAAATTGATTCTAAAGAGGCTTGTGCCCAGGAAATCACCAATGTGATTTAAAGGGGGGAGGGAATATTCCCTAATGCCAGAACTAAAGAGAAATGAATATTAAATTGATAGGTGTCACAGATATTTAAATGAAACCCTTTCTAGAACACATCTTACCTTTACTACCTCCTCAAGGGAGGAGGAATTTGCTGTAGGCTATGGATGCATTTATTTGGGATAGATAGTTTATTTTCACATTATCTCTTTATTTTTTTAATAATATTATTTTTTAAGCAGCAGTGAACATACACACCTTTATGCATACATAAATGGGTTCTCAAGCACAGATAATATTTTATACCCTACGTGAAACATTTGATTAGGAAAAACACACCTTTTTCTGCCATCATGTGTTAACCTTTACTAATCTCTTTGCTAAAAATAATGTAACCATGTTACAGTGAAATATTTTTAGTATGTGTGTCAGCGAAGGCCCCCAATGAAAGTGTGAGATGTAGCACTTACAAAGAGTGAGTGGTACACAACCAACCCTTAGCTAACTGCCCACCTCTGGCCTTTAAAGGAGGCTGGCGAGAAAAGAGTTGGCAGGTGGAATGTGATCTTTACAGAGAACTGTTGGCAATCAGAGGTGTCTTTCCCAGCCCAGCAAAATGGGCTTCTACGGGGCACTTTGGGGAGGGTCTGACTCATGCCTGAGATCCTATGAGGACAGAGAAAGGACAGTTTGCTTTCTGGAGTTGGCCTGTGCTACTCACTCACTTCCCATCTCCTTTCTGTGCTTTTTTTCTTCTTCCTATCACTTTTAATCAACATAACATATATTTTAATTATTTATCTCATTGTCTGTCTTCTTCAATACAAGTAAGTTCTGTGAGGCACAGACATGTTTGTTATGATCTCTGCTATATCCTAGACCCAGAGTATCATGTGCAAATGGGTGGGGGCTCAGTAAATATTTGCATTGTACAAATAACCCTATTTTTAACTGATAATAACTGATCACCTAACCCTATTTTTTGTTGTATTATTATTCTCATTTTACGTCTGGGAAACTATAGCTCAAAGGGGTTAAAAAAAATTAACTAGTATCACATACAACTAAGTGAAAAAGCCAGAACTCAAATTCATCTGATTCTAACTCTCATGCTCAGCCTATTAATGCAGGATCAGTTCAGGTGTCCATTTCTTAAAAATGTATTTTCAGGTGGCGCCTGTGGCTCAAAGGAGTAGGGAGCCAGCTCCATATGCCGGAGGTGGCGGGTTCAAACCCAGCCCCAGCCAAAAACTGAAAAAAAAAAAAAAAGAATGTATTCTCATCCCTCATCCCTTAGTAGATAGTATCTAGTTTAAGATTTTTAGAAAGGTAATCTGCCAGTTCTGTACTCTGATCTCAACTTGGTAGATACTTCATGAGGATAACTAACATAAAGATAAATTTATTGATTATTTAGCTTTCATAGAATATATTTAAAGATACTTTGCTAAATAAATCCTAATTATTTATACAGGGCTGTATATTTTACCAAATTCCTTTATATGTGTAATAATTTTATGTAAACTGTTGGGAGCTTAATAGCTTTATTGTTTTTATTAAATATTGATACCCATGTTCAATGTTGCTTGGAAAGCATATTTTGCCTACTTACTTTTCCTGAAAAGTTTCTGTTCACTGTTATCCTTACCAAAAGAACAGAGATTTTCACAACTTACATCAAACATCAAATGCCATATATGTTTTTGCCGTGATTATCTTGCAATATCTTGGGTTCTGCAATAGCAGATTTCTAAAATTCCAACAGCGATGACTGTAAAGAAAGGTAGTAAAAGGAAAACAGAGTTTAGATGCTGACTATTCGTCTACCTACCGTGTAACCGTGGGCAGGTCACTGCACCTCCCTGGGCCTCGTCTTGGAAGCAAAGATGTTGGGCTGACAGACGCATGGAGGGCTGGTGCAAAGGAGTGCAGCGGCTGCATGTGCTGCCAAAGAGCGTGCTGGGGACCCTGCGGGCGCGCAGAGGGCATGCCCAGTCTGGGAAGGCAGCTGCAATCTCGTCGCTCCTGAGAAATGTGGGCTCACAGTTGGCAGCTTTGCTGGTTTCTCAAAAGAAGTTGTGGAATAACTGGGTTTTTGTGGGAATTTCCTGTTTCTTAATTTGGCAATAATTCAAACTTTAAAAAAAAAGAAATCTGTTCTTCAAAATGTGCTTCTTCCAGCCAGATTGGGTTTGAGAGCCAGAATATGCAGCCTCTGGGCTGGACAGGCGTGAAGGTGAAGGTCCTCTAGCCTATGCCCTGTGCGACACCTGGCCCTGGGGCACTGTGGATGGTTCCCCAGGCTTCACAGACAGACTTGCTCTCATGGTGTCTTCACCTGGGAGCTCAAGATCTCAGAAAGGAACTCTTTTGTGTCATGAGGCTGGGTATAATTTTTTTCTTTCCTTTATCATAAAAAAGAAATGTTTTTGAATGACTGGTGACGACTAACAAAGAGATTTATTTATTCAAAATAGTTTTAAAATGCATGTGACCTAAAATAATATTTTATGAGTTCTCCTGAGAATTCCAATACTGTATCCTGAGAGATTGAGTTTAGAATCATGATCTTTAGATGTTCATGAGCCTCGTTTTTGTTTTAAACAGAGCATAAGATGATCTATGTAAAGTATACAGCCCAGTGGGTTTTCATACATTCACAGAGTTGTGTGATGATCACCAGCATCCAATTCTAGAATTTTTTCATCACCCTAAAAAGGAACCCCCCCAACTCCTGCTGCTGGCAGTCATTAGTCTGTTTTCTGTTGCTTTGTCTATTTTGGACATTTTGCATAAATGAAATCATACGATATGTGGTCCTCTATGACTGGCTCCTTTCACTTGGCAAAGCGTTTTCCTGCTTTCCTCATGTTATTACTTTTATCAGTACTTCATTCTTTTTACTGTCAAATAATACTCAGTTTCATAAATTATTTTTTTTTTTTTGAGACAGAGCCTCAAGCTGTCCCCCTGGGTAGAGTGCCATGGCATTACAGCTCACAGCAACCTCCAACTCCTGGGCTCAAGCGAGTCTCTTGCCTCCGCCTCCCAAGTAGCTGGGACCACAGGCACCTGCCA